>OX352772.1:268547510-268844669 GCA_947095535.1 Poecilobothrus nobilitatus
AAACAATTATACGATCCCAGGGCTTAATAATGAAACAGTGCGTTCAACCATTGCAGGAAAAAACGATAAAACGATAAGTAATAATCACAATATTTCAAATAAAGCAGAACAATTATACATGCATGACAATACCAATTGTCATAGTAGTAAAAATGTTCTAAATCATACAAAAAATAACACTAATTTAAATGATACAATAATCACAAATATAAATAATGGATACATAGATAATGATGAAATGTGTAATGATTTAAGTTCAACAGCTGATATAATTCTACCTTTATCTGATGTTGAAACTTTTGATTTACAAAATTAAAATGAACTTCTTTATTTTTTGTTTCTATTTTATTTTTTTCTAGTTTTTTTTTTCTTTAATTTATTTTGTATTATTTTTTTTTTTTTTTTCTTTTTTTTTTTTGAATTATACCAACTAAATTAGATTTATTTTATTTTAATTAGCTATATTTTACTATATATTTTTCCTCTTTAACTACTTTTCGCTCTTAATTAAAGAATCAATCAAGTAAGAACTAAATAATTAACATGAACAATAATTTTTCAATTAACCTTTATAAAAAATGTAGTTTAATGCAATGGAATATTCAAGGTTACCATTCAAATAAAGGTCATCTAGAACTAGTAGTTAAAAATTATAAACCTTTGATTGTCGCACTACAAGAAACCCACGTGCCAGAACAACTATATCCACGAGACTATTCAAACTACAATTGCTACTTCAAAGAGGATTTAAACAACCCATCTTGAGGTGGACTAGCTTTCCTTATAAATAAAGGCTTAAATTACACAACAGTATTGTTAAATACTACTATCCAAGCTATTGCTGTTAAAGTCAATTTTGCTAAATTTGCCACTCCAATAACTCTTCTAAACTTATATCTCAAGCACTCCGTGATATATAGTAAAGAAGACTTGGATAACTTAAGTTCGCAAATTCAAAAACCTTTCATCGTTTTAGGAGACGTTAATGCTAGAAATAAATACAACCTGGGACGATACAATTGTAAATAGTAGAGGTAAAATAATTAAGCAATGGCTAGAAGAGAATCAAGATTTATTTCTTTTAAACGACGGTTCGCCAACTCTTTTCAGTACCCATGGCACGGTAACTTGCATTGATCTAACCATATGCACTCCTGAATTAGCTCTCAAATTCCATTGGCAAACAATTCCAAATCCTAAGGGAAGTGACCGTTAAACAGAGAAGCGACTCTACTTACTAAAAGTATTAGATTTGCAGCAAGCAAATCTATGAAAACTTCTAAACCATTGAAAAGAAACCACCCAGTTTGGTTCACGCAAAATATTCAAAATCTTATCAAAGTGCGTGACGCAGCATGGAGAAATTTCAAAAGAGATCCAACCAAGCAAAACCTTATACAAATAAGAAAGGCTAATGCTATATTAAAAAAAGAAATCAAAACAGCAAGGAGAATCTCGTGGCAAAATTTTGCTGACAACATTGGGCAAGAGACTGATTATTGGAAGAGTGCTATGAGAGTTTTAGGTAAAAGAACTAGTGGGATAGTTGGGTTAAAACATAATCCCGATGGGGAACTAGTCATAAATTCTAAAGAAAATGCTGAATTCTTTGCACAAATGTGTTACGAAAATTCAGGAGCTAACATTTATACTGCATCCTTTAGAAAAGAAAAGGAAGACTATACATAACCTGATAACTTAACCAACTTTACAGTTATAGATAGCAAAATAACTCTGGAGGAAGTGGAACAGACCTTATCGAAATTTCAAGGAACCACGCCTGGTATAGATGGAGTTTCTTATTGTATGCTTAAGCACACAACATCAAACTTTAAGAAAAGGCTGGTAGATCTGTACAACAACATATATAACTCATGCGTTTTGCCACATGCGTGGAAAATTGCTGAGCTCATACCCATTCCAAAAGACCAGAAAAATCCAAATAATCCTAGGAACTATAGAATGATATCTCTACTCGCCACTACCTCAAAACTTCTAGAAAAAATTTTAGGCAACAGACTAAGCTGGTTTTTAGAGAGAAAGCTTTCTAGCAAAATACATGGTTTCAGGCCTAATAGGAGTACTACCTCCTTGCTCTCAACTCTTGAATTCGATCTCTCAATGGCTTTATACAACAAAGAACACGGAAGCATAATTTCGTGTGACATTGAGAAGGCTTTTGATAAGATCCCCAGACATAAGATCTTAGAACAGTTAGTGAACTGGAAAGTAGGAAGTAAATTCATAAAAACTGTGCAAAGTTTTTTAACAAATAGAAAAATTTGTGTTAAAATAAATGACAAAATATCAAGTGTTAAAAACCTGTGTAATGGCGTACCCCAAGGGTCACCTCTATCCGTGCATCTTTTTAACACTTTTTTAGCGTCCTTGCCGGAGACTCTCAAACAAATAAAAGGGTTAAATTATCAAATATATGCAGATAATATTCTTCTATACAGCATAAGCAAATGCGACGAATATAGGAACAATTTACAATTCAGTCTACATACCTTACATAGATGGTCTATTTCCAATGGTGTAAATTTTCCTATTAATAAAATGGAAACCATTCACATTTGCAGAAGAAGAATTTGCATACAAGACGCTTACACATACTGTGATGAGAATATAAAAAATCTTAGAGAGATCTCAATACTGGGACTTAGATTTACAAAAACCGTTAAATACGAACCCCATGTGAACAATTTACTCACAAAATTAAAAAAAAACAAACAATTTACTGAAACCTATTTTTAGAAGTAAATGTTGTCCGCAAATTAAAACTGCCTTGCAAATTACCAAAGGGTTACAAATGGGTAAAGTAGATTATGTGATAGATATCTATGGTTTCTGTAGTCAGTCACTCATATCAAAAATACAAGCTCAGCTGAATCTAGCCGCAACACTTAGCTTTAGGTGCACTTAGAACAACCAATGTGGACAGCCTTATGATAGAGTCAGGCTTCTCAACCTTTCAAGAAAGGCGTGACGCAATAGCTATTAAATTTATACATAGGCAATATAGTGATACTTCTCAACCTCTAAACAAACTTGTGACAGCCTTGATCAAAAATGAGATTCATGCTCCTCAAGCATCTTCACTGGTCAAAATAGCAAATCTTTCTTTAAGCTTAGGCATTTCTTTCGATAAAGCTATGAGCAGTGTAGTAGATACTCCAACCTGGTTGCTCAGTAGCGACGCCTTCATAGATATCTCCATATCTCACCATCCAAAAAGCGAAACAAATAGCGAAACCTATCTGCAGCTATATCACAATTTGTGTAATAACTATCCTAGTTCGTATAAAATATACACAGACGCAAGTAAAACTGTAGAAGCGTTGCTTTAGCGGTGGTAGAAGAGAATAAATTATTAATTAAAAAACAACTGCCACATGATTTTCAAGTATATAATGCTTAGATGGTTGCCATATATGAAGCACTTCTTTTCTCGATTCAATCCACTCAACAGTCAATTGTCATATTTTCGGATAGTCTAAGTGCCCTCAACGCAATTAAAAATAAAAATAACAAACTCCAGATTGCAAAAAATATCTGAAACCTCCTAACCACTTCTAATAAAAATATTAAAGTGATATGGATTCCTAGTCACCAAGGCATAGTTGGTAACGAGAAAGCCGATAAAGAGGCCAAAATTGCTACTAAATCTCCTGCCTTCTCTTGTCAAATGTTTTTTCTTAATGAAAAAGTGAAACAGTTTACAAAAATCTCACTTGCACAGAGAAAACTAAAATGGGATAACTCAAATAGTTTTCTCAGAAGCCACTGGGCAAGTGCTGATCCACCATCATATAATATTGGAAACAAAAGAATATTAGAAAGGAAAATTTGTAGAATTAGGCTAGGCCACACTCTTTTCACCAAAAAACACATTTTTGAAAAAACGAGTCCACCAACCTGCCTTTACTGCGAAAATATACTTTCAGTAAAACAGATTTTTTAAGAATGTAGTACAACTAAAACATTTGCAGATAGTAACTCAATCGACCTTAAAAACATTTTAGTACCTACACTCGAAAATACAAACACAATAATAAAAATTTGCAATCTTTTCAAAGCATGGAACGAAATTTAGTTTTTGCTTGATATTTTTTGGTTATTAATTATTAATTCAAATGTAAAATAATTCAAAGGTATAATTAAATATGTAATTAAGTAAAATAAATAAGAAATAAAAATAATAACAATAATTAAATATGTAAATAATTCAAAGGTATAATTAAATATGTAAATATGTAAATATATAAATATGTAAATTTAAATTTTAAAACATTGTAAAATTAACTTAAAAATCTGTAGATGTAAAGTAAAGTAAATATTTCAAGTTAAGGTAATTTTATGTAAGCCCAAAATGACCCTAGTAGCCGAGGGTAACTTCTGATTCTGTATAATTTATTATACAGTCCCAGATGAAATAAATAAATAAATAAATAGATATTAAGAATTATGTTTACCATCCTAAACCTATTTTAAATGTTAAAAAACAAATATGTAAAAGCAATAACAAAAAAAAATTTATTAAAATTCATTTTTATTGTGGGGACTTATTTCATCGAGAATTTTAGGACTTATTTCATCTAGATTTTTGGAGAATTATTACATAATAAAACTTCAATTTGAGAATTAAAATTATATATTGGGGAGTTATTTCTCATACAAACTTTTGGGGAGTTATTTCATTTTGCTTTGGGGACTTATTGCATTGGGGAATTATTCATGTAGCCATGTCCATACCTTGTGTTTATGCACCCGCTGAGTTGGCACTCTGCTATTGCGTGTTCCAGTATTAGAGGTTCGCTACAGTATAGGCATGTTCGCTGGTTTTCTATATTGAAAAGATGTTTATGTGTAGCCATCGTGCAACCCAGTCTCACCCTGGTGTATTTGACGCCTATTTTCCGGGAGTTTACTTTTACTGGACCTCTTGTTTTGTTTACATCAGCGTGGAATTTCGTGAATGATGTGGATCTATCCCAGTTTGTTTGCATCATGTGACGTGAATAATTGTTCACCTGGCTTAGTACTATAGGAAACGATGTTGTTTTTTGGCCAATAATAGGGGTTGGTTGTTACTCGCTTGGCTGCTTTATCCGCCGTCTCATTCCCTTTTATTTTATAAATATGCCATCTATTTCATTGATAAATTCCATTTTTCTTTCCTTGCTACTCTTATTGCTCTCCTTAGTTCGGCGTTTGCTTTTTTAATATTGTCAATGCCTCTTTGCTTCCGCTCTGTTGGAGCTGTACCCACTTTTTGTTTTTTACTTTTATTCTCTGTTTTACTTCTAAGTTAAACCAGATGGGCGTGTTCTTGTTTTTTGCACCCTTGTGTCCTTGGCATGGCTGTATTTGCTACGCTTCCTTGGCATGGCTGTATTGCTTTAGTAATTATTGCTGCCTCTTGGTTTGGGTTGTGAATTCCGCTGTATTACATAGCATTTATTCTACTGTGTACCTAAAGTGGTACCAGTTTGTTTTTGCCTCTATATAACGGCGGGTGGATGTTTCAGGATTCGTGTCATTTGTCCATTGGTGGGGAGCGCTGATTCCCAGTGCAGACTATATTTATAGAGTCGTGTGGCAGTGACAAATTAGGGCATGTTATGCTCCCTGTGAGGCTGATGAAGGTGTGAGAGAAGTTGTTTTGTAGTGTTATTTCAGTTTCATCTATTATGCACTCTTCGACTACTTTTCCTATGGCCGTGGTGTGTCGTTCACTCCACAGATTACTTCTAGCGTTGAAATCCTCAAGAAATATCCATTGAAGCCTATATTTGGTTCAGGATGTTGTCTAAATCTCTACTACTGAAGTTTGTTGGATGTTATAGGTAACAGTTTATTACAGTCACACCTTGTCTGATTCCGAGACGTTTAGTAATAATCCCACATACCTGTAAGTTGATGTTGATTTTTATTACCGTATGCTGTAAGCTTTTGCTCACTAACAAATCTATTCCTCCTATTTTCCGTGATGATAACGGGCGTACTTGGTGGTAGTAATTGTTGTCCGGTATTATCGGTTTGCCCTAATGTTGGTTTCTTGTAGAGCTATTACTAGGCGATTATACTCTTTGATTAGAAGTTCCAGCTGTGGTTTATTTGTCCTGAGCCCCTGAATGTTCCACTGTTATATACTGGTGAAGTGGTTTATATATATTGTATTGCGAATGTTTGAATTATTATTTCTGTTGCTTGTCTTTCTATGTCTAACAAATCTATTCCTCCTATTTTCCGCGATGATAACGGGCGTACCGTACGATGATGTCGTCCGGTATTATCGGTTTGCCCTAATGTTGGTTTCTTGTAGAGCTATTTCTAGGCGATTGTACTCTTTGATTAGAAGTTCCAGCTGTGGTTTATTTGTCCTGAGGCCCTGAATGTTCCGCTGTTATATACTGGTGAAGTGGTTTATATTATTTCTGTTGCTTGTCTTTCTATGTCAGTTTTTGTTTGCCATATTCATTATGATTGTTTTTTATTTATGTTTACGAAGTCACTCAGATCTGCAACATCTTTTCCGGATGCATGTTGATATTTTATATGCAAAATTTATGTTTTCCAACATAGGTAGATAAAAGTCGAACATTTTTTGTATCGTTCCACACCACAGATAAAATTTCAACGCATTTCCAACATATTTCTCTGAATAGCCTCGTTCGATTTTTTTCTGTTTCAGTACAGAATCACTTGAAAGTTTGCAATTTGGTACGCGATTTGTACGGATAGTGCCTAATGCAAAAATAACTCAACTGCGTAGATATACCATTAAACCTAAATTTGTATGAAAACTATCAATATATATAATATAATTAATAAAATTTGGAACACCCTGTGAAAATCGAACATCGATTATATGATGAGGCTCCAAGGTCGGGAACATCTTTAAGTATAATATTGTCTCCAGCACCTGTGTATATTTAAAATGCAGATGAATATCCACTAGAATCACAAAGGCTAAAATGTTTAAAACCCTATTTATGAGGCTTATTTGGCATATATTGTCGAAGGCTGCTGCCAGTCATTTCCATTGCACATTGCTCATATTTATTTATCAACAGAAAGTCGCTGAACCATTGGCACTGACGGAAAGGCTTCGTTGAAATGTGATATAAGAGGACGATGTGTAACCGGTCATAACCTTGTGCATTTCTCTCAGCTGCTCCCCAATAAGATCTAATATTCGGGTAACGGAAGACAGACATGTAAATAATAATTCTTAATCAATAGTATCAATATAAAATTTGGTTTGAATATTCTGTTGATGCGCATATAAATTTTATTGCTCGACGATTTTCTCAAATAAACTATCGTTCATAAAATAGCGATGGCAGTCGTACCGTGTTTTGAGTTCTTTTAAATTTGCAGGTAATTCTTTTTCACCACGAAAAAAAAGTTCATTATCGTACACTTGCAGATTTGTGTTCTTCCAAATAATATTTTTTAATTGTCTAGAATTATTTTTGACTGCCATGATATCCGTAATAAAAATTCCGCAAGTACTTGAAATATCCTTCTCTTCCATAAATTATTCTGATTGGAGACGAAAACTTTTTGAACGGTTGGAAACACTACGATTTTGCTTAAGACCAAATGTTGAAGGTGCATTCTTGAGCTCCGAATGTACCATTTTAAAATCAGGATTTTCAACATTAATAGAATTATTATTTACTATTGCTTCCGTCATCAATTCTAACTCTAGGTCGTCATCTTCAGTAATATAATTTTTCAAAAATTCATTGAAGTCATTTCATTTTATTTCATAAAGTCATTCCATCATTTATCGTCGGAAGCACTTTCTTCTTCATCCATAGAAGTTCCATCGTCACTTAGAATGTCTTCCATAAATTTACAGACTTCGGTATCGGTTAGACTTGACACTTTTTGTTGATTCATGTTTGAAATCAAATTAAATAAATCATTCAAAACTTAGTCAAAAAGATATCAAATAGGTAGAAAATCTGAATAATTAAATAGAATAATAAAACATTTTTTTCAATATTTGAATTTCAATATACAATTTCTGAATATGCACAAGTCCACCTGTAAGCTGGATTTATATTTTATAGAATGGGTGGCCAAACTTTACTCTGACGAGAGCCAAAAATTAAAAATTCAAAAATTCGAGAGCGGCAAGTATACAAATTTTAAAATTTTATAAAACATCAATTTAGCATTTGAAAAAAAGAAAATTATTTTCATTTATTAATTCATAAAAAAATAAATTAATTCGATTTATATAAAAAATTAATTATTCTTGACTTGTAGATGCAGGTGTTGAATGAACTTTAATGTTTGTCGCATATTTCTTAAAATCTGGCTGATAGCTTGTTAAGGCTGTACGAATAAGTTCCGGTAGGTATTCAATTGTTAGTTGTGAACGATGTTTTGATTTTATAAATTTCATCGTTGAATACAACGATTCACAGAAATAAGTTGTACCAAAAATTGAAATCAATTTGTAGGATGTGTCCTTTAAAATAGGGTATTTTATTAACTAATTTCCAAAATTCTATCGGAGATTCTGATGATTTGTGATGCATTTTCAAAGCTGTCTTCCTGAATTTATATCAGTTCGATATCTCCAGCAGCTTTATTTGCTAACAAATATGTCGGTAATATAAATTGATAACCGATTATGTCGATTTCAAATAGATTAGAAAATTGATGCAAGATTTAAAATTTTTTAAATCTTCAAATCTTACTTTGAAATCGTCTATTAATTTTTGCAAACTTCCTTTATATTCCTCAACCTTCACACTATGGATGTCTGAATATTTATTTTTTAGTCGAGGAAAGTGATTAAAAGTTTTTGTTAGCAAATCTTGTTTAAACAAGAACATAGGTCAGCAGTTGTTTTCAGCTTACCTTGCAGTTCTAAATTAAGTGACTTTAAATGTTCCATTATGTCGCTTAAAAACATTAAGCCATTTATTGTTCTCCAATTGCACATATACTTTTTCTTTGAGAAATTTGGTTATAGGATCGATTAAATCTACAAATCGGCTTAAAACATTATAAGTGGATAACCATCTCACTAAATAATAAAATGGTTTGTCATTAGAGATATTTTCAAGATCCTGATATTCTAGAAAATTTTAGAATTGTCGATGGTTTTTCGCGCTGGCTCGAATAATATTCACTATTTGCAGCACGATTTTCATGACCTGTTCATATTTAAAACATGTCGATACCAAATGTGAACTTTGAGTCCTTTTTTAAGAGTCGCAAAAGACCTACATTTTTACCTAACATTGAAGATGCTCCATCCGTTGCAATACTTATTAAATTTTTCAGTGGTATGTCAGTTTTAAATATAATTAAATCAAGAGCATTTTTAATGGGGCTCACATTAAATGAGTAGTATCTTTCAGCGGTAATTCCTCATTTAATGTTACGTCTGGAGAAACGTAACGGATAAATACCACCAATTGAGGAATATCCATTATATCAGTTGACTCATCAAGGACAAGGCTGAACGCCACACTTTCTGTAATATCTCTTTTTAATAGTTCTTGACAATGAACAATCGGAATTTTTGATATTTGTTTAATTAATTTAGTATTATTAGAATCTAAAATTTTTATAACTTCTTCTATATTTTTTTTTTATAAATTCATCTTCTGTGTATGGACGTTTAGCTCGAGCAATATTCCATGATATAGCAAACCTAGCTTCGACTGCAGTGTTGTTTCCTTAGACAAATGATGATAATAAATTTTGCTGACCAAGTAACCTAGACTTCAGCGAATTTAATTTTTTGCTTCTTAAGTTAAATTACGCGGATATGCAACAGAAAAACCATTTTGGTTTTGTTCGTGATGTCGTTTTAGGTTGCTCACTTTATATTGAGCAAGTGATTGGTTACAAATGAGACAAAAAGGTTTTCTGTTTCTATCAATGAAAGCATACTCTTCTTCCTATTCAGATTTCAATTTTCGGTTTTCATCTTCTACTTTCTCTTCTTGCTTTCTGGTCCCATATTTAAAAAAATTAAAGTTACCTAACAGCGAAAAGTTTCGATAAAAATAAACTAAACCTAAAATATTGTAGTTAAAAATTACCTTAATTACTTAACTCAATTAATAATCGATAAATTAATTTGGGTGACAATATTAAACTGTTGGTAGTCATAGCGACATGGTATATTGCATTAACAATTTGTTTTTTTTTGTTTTCGTTTTTATTTTTATTGCTGCGGCAATGACAGTAAAGAGAATGGTTACCCATTGTTTAAATTAAGAGAGAAAAAAGCATCATATTTTTATGGTAATTTAAAAGTATTGAATAAAATATTCATACTTTGTTTTTGCTTGAACTTTAGCAATTTGTTAAAATTAGCATGCATGTATTTGCACCAAAACAAAAGTAGAAACAAACAAAAATAAAAATAAACAACCAAAATAACAGAAAGAACTTAATTACTGAGAAAATATTATTAATTGAGAGTGAGTATAAAAATAAGTAGGAAACTATTAGGAAAGGCAACTTAAAAAAATATGATTAAAGTTAATATGTATAGAAATTTTTTTGAATCGATAAAAAATTATTCAATTTTGTTAAAATATAAATTCAAAAAAAAAAATTTTTTTTTTTTTAACTTTATTTTTAGATTCATATTTTTGGAAGAAAAACCTTAGCAAGAGCCGCATTGAAAAGGTAGAATAGTGTGGCAATTTGGCCAGTACTGTTTTATAGTATTCTATGCTTTTAACATCTCTTTTTAAAAATTATCAAAATTAAAACATAATTTTAAAAAATATATTACTCACCAGAAATTATATATATATATACTTTCTTCACAATAAATTAAAATTTTATTTACTTGAAAATTCAATAATTTACTTTTATAATTTTTTCACCACTTGTAATAAAAAAATAGGGGGGGTGCAACAGTTCCATAGGTATTAAGTCCAGAATTTAAAATTATGGATTTAATTCCATTTGAAATGGAAATAAGGCCATAAAGTGAATTATGGCCTTATTTCTCTTTTACATTGTGAATTAAGGTCATATGGTCTTATTTCGCTATAATATATTGAAAAATTTTAACAAAATGAATTAATAATTTACATTATTGCTAAATGCTAACATAATTTAATATATATAATACATACGTAATTAATCAAAAACTTCAATATAATTAATTACAATTTGCCTGCAGACTGGACATAAAATCGGCAAATTTCTTTTCTTAGCATTTTCGCTTATAGATTCAAAGCATTGTAAGCAAACTTTAAAATGATTGCATGGTTGGAGTAGTATGCGTCGCAAATTTTCATAGCATATTACACAAGTAATCAACGGGTTGGTACTATCGGATATTTTTATTTTTTACGGGGATAAAGCGTCATTTTGTGCTTCATTTTTGTTATCGTCAAATACATCACTCTCGGCGCAAATAATATTTACATCGAAAATTTCGTTATTTCTGGTTTTTCGTTTAACTGGTTTAACCAATCATTAAGAGTAATTTTATTACTATAATATTTGGTAGTTACTGTGGCAATTAAGTTATCTTTACGCTTGGTTTTCCTTTTGGGTGGACGAAAAATCTCAAGGGTTCCACCTAAAGAACTATAAAACTCAGTAGTTTTTCTGACATCTTCTTCCAACAAGCAGTTTAAAAAATTAAAGAAATTTCCATTTTTTGCTAGTTAAGTGCCATTGTACACGGATATAACCGCAGCAGTTTCCTATAAGTATAGAGAAAGTATAATTTAATTTCATGAAATTAATTGTTTATATTTATAATCACTATTATCAAACAGAAATAAAATAATTAAATCCATAAACAATCATTACTGAAAGTTTCATTATCATAAGTCATAACAGTGAATTTATGACATACCTTAAAAATTCATTGCTGGTCAAAATATTTAAAAATAATATTATTATTTACTTCCGTTTTAATAATTTCGTAAGCTTTTAATACATCATCATGTTTCAACAGTGGCAGGACCAAAATCTTTCTAAATGCTCTCATTGCATTTTTTTTTTTTTGCAAAGTTTTCAAAAAGTTAGGAATTTTTGAAGCCTTTCTACGCAGTGCCTGGCAATAATAAAACCAACATGTTTTGTTTTTTACATCAGGAAATATAGTGTGTAATGCTTTTCGCATACCTAATTCAAAATCTGTTGTGAAAGATGTTGCTTCGAACTTAAACAAATTTGAATTTATAAATTGAAAAAGATGAGTATATGACACTGCACTTTTGCGATTGATTAAAATAAAAATGAATGGAAAAATCTAAAAGTAAAAATCGATATATTGTTTATAACCGTGGCATGTCAAAAATACATCTTTACAAATATATTATTTTAATAGTAATTGTGATACTTACGTGTTCAGCATGAGAAATATATATAATTAAAAGTTGTTTAAATCCGGCCGGGCATACATTAAATGTTCCTTCCATTACATAATGTCTTGGGCAATTACTACTCATTTTGCTAACAATGGCATCACATATGGTAGGCGATATGAAGATAGTATAGGAAAACTCACTTTCATTAATTGAAATTTTGTAAAATTCTTCATTTGGATTATACCTCGACATACCATAATTTTTTCGAATACTTTCTTGTGAAAAAGTATCTATAATCTCTTGATATGTTGTAGGCGATTTTGGTAGTGATTGATTTTTAATATTAAACAAATTACGTCTCATGTTTCCATATTGAACTAGGTTCGCATTAGCTAAATCGTTTTTGCATTCAAGATTAAATGCTTCCCGCACGCTATTGCGTTTGAGATTAAGATTTTTGCATGATTGTTTTATGTTATTTACAAGGCGCATTTTTTTCATTGTTTCTTCCTGATTTGGATGATTATGTTTTATATTTTTTTTTAATTTTCTACATAACATAGCATTTTCAAAATCTATGATAACACTACTTTTGCAGTTTTTTATGTAGCAACTATAATTTTGAGACGATTTATATGTATATTTATATAGGTACAATTGTTTTTCTTCCAAAACATAAAGCACTTTAGAATTTTCGCGTAAACCTTTGAAATACTGAACATTAAAAATATCATATTTTTCGCTATGGTCTATAGCAACTTCACTCATTTTTTTATTTTGTATTTTAACTTTAATTAATTCACGTCGGCAGCAAAACTTCAACTAACATTGTAAGAAAAGAACGAAAAACAAAATAACAATAAAAAAATCAGACCACAAATTATTAAAAACAAGTCTCTGTGTGATAAAATATTTATTACCTAATAGAGTACCTAATATTTGTTTTTGTTTTTTCTGTATTATTTTTATAATATGATATATTTTTTTTTAACAGTACCTAATTGAAGTGAATTAAAGTTCAAGGAATTAAAGACAGACCATAGACTGTAAATAAAATCATTGATGATTTTGTAACCGGCTATATATATATATGTATATATATATAAATATTCTGAAAAAAGCGAAAAAACTCTGATTTTTAATATATAACTATTAATTTATTATGCTTATTCTAAATAATCAACTAAAATGCGGGAGGGGTGAGGAGGGACGCGGCGCAAAACGGACGCCTCCCTGGCGCTTCCGCGTACGGTTCGTTTTGTTTGCAGCGGGCTAGTCAGAACTCGAAGGCATTTGAATTAAACACCTTACACAATATATGTATATATATATGTATGTATGTATATGCGATAATATTCTGAATTAGGAGAGATTTTAGAGTTGAATTCAAAATCAGGGTATTCGCTTTTTCCAGAATATTTATGTATAGTCGGTTACAAAATCAATGATTTTATTAACAGTCTATATTAATTAAGTAAAGGAAGTAATTGGATAATATTTTCAAAGTAAAATAAAAAATTATGGCTTTAATGCTCCATCAATTCTGGCCTTAATACCAAATATAAAAGGGGAAGCCATAATTTTTTTATGGACTTATTTCCATTTCAAATGGAATTATGTCCATAATTTTAAATTCTGGACTTAATACTTATGGAACTGTTGCACCCCCCCGAAAAAATATTTTCAAATGAATAATGCTCCAAAAGTAAGTAATTTAAAATAACGGAACAAAGACAAGTGCATAGTATTGACATTTTAAAATAAAAAAAATTCAGTGTTAGAACAATGACAAAAAATTTGTAGCCTAAAATGGTTTGTAAAAAATTTCTAAAAGGGTCTGCCCTGAGGCGGATGTATACATTAGAGGGTTAATATAAGGTATTTAAAAACTTTCCGATTAGATTATTAAAAATAAATTTAATATTTTTTTAAGCATTGTAGTTATGTAAAGTTGAAACATATTCGATACAGTTTCTTTGTATTTGACAAAACTAAAAATTCTTCAATTTGATTGTTTTGATTTCTATGTAAACTTCATATTTATTTTACTTTTTTATATAAGTATATTACATATGTATTTTTAATTAGAACTGACACTTTTCAATTTTTATTATAGCAAGTACAGGGTATGCCAACTTGGACTGACTGATTTGAAATGCGTATAATTTTTTATTTTTAAAAATTTTTATTTTATTTTTTATTGCAGATAATAAAAAATTTTATAAAATTTTATATGTCATCATACTCATTGCAAGAATGTGTAAAAATTGTTGAATATTATTATACTTCCGGACGATAAATTTTCTGAACAATGATAAATGAGCGATGAAGCATATTTTCATTTAAATCGATGTGTCAATAAATAGAACTGTCGAACTGTAAGAGAAAAAGCATACTGAGATTCTGAATTTTATTAATTTTTTTAATTTGTAAAGTAAAGAGGGTTTTTAATTTTTTATGCCGGGTGGAACCTTTTCCGGTTGCATGTTGATATTTTTAGATGCAAAATTTCTGTTTTCCAACATAGGTAAATAAAAGTCGAACAGTTTTTGTGTCATTGTACAACACAGATAAAATTTCAACGGCATATGCATTTCCAACATATTACTCTGAATAGCCTCGTTTTATTTTTTTCTGCTTCAGTACAAAATCACTTGAAAGTTTGCAATTTGGTACGCGATTTGTACGGACAGTGCCTAATGCAAAAATAACTCAACTGCGTAGATATACCATTAAACCTAAATTTGTATGAAAACTATCAAAATATATAATATAATTAATAAAATTTGAAACACCCTGTGAAAGTCGAAAATCGATATTTGATGACGCTCCAAGGTCGGGAACATCTTTAAGTATAATATTGTCTCCAGCATCTGTGTATATTTCAAATGCAGATGCATATACACTGGAATCACAAAGACTAAAAGGTTAAACCCCATTTATGAGGCTGATTTGGCATATATTGTCGAAGGCTGCTGCCAGTCATTCCCGTTGCACATATTTGTTCATCAACACAAAGTCGCTGAAGCATTGGCAGTGACGAAAAGACTTCGTTGAAATGTGTTACAAGAGGACGATGTGTAACCGATCATAATCTTGTACATTTCTCTCAGCTGCTCCGCAATAAGATCTAATATTCGGGTAACAGAAAACAGACATGTAAATAATAATTCCTAACCCATAGTATCCATATGAAATTTGGTTTGAGTATTATGTTGATGCGCATATAAATTTGATTGCTCGACGATTTTCTTAAACAAACTGTCGTTCATAAAATAGCGATAGCAGTCGTACGGTGTTTTGAGTTCTTTTAAATTTGCAGGTAATTCTTTTTCACCACGAATCGTGCACGAATCACATTATTATCGTGCACTTGCAGATTTGTGTTCTTCCAAATAATATTTTTTAATTCTTTAGAATTATTTTTGACTGCCATGATATCCCCATAAAAATTCCGCAAGTACTTGAAATATCCTTCTCTTCCATAAATTATTCTGATTGAAGACGAAGACGTTTTGAATGGTTGGAAACCCTACGATTTTGCTTAAGACCAAATGTTGAAGGTACATTCTTCAGCTTCGAATGTACCATTTCAAAATCAGGATTTTCAGCATTAGTAGAATTATTATTTACTATTGCTTCCGTCATCAAGTCTAATTCTAGGTCGTCATCTTCAGTAATATAATTTTTTTTAAATTTATTTAAGTCATTTCATTTCATTTCATTATGTCATTCAATCATTCATCGTCGGGAGCACTTACGTCTTCATCCATGGAGGTTCTATCGTCACTTAGAATGTCTTCCACAAATTTACAGACTTCGGTATTGGTTAGACTTGACACATTTTGTTGATTCATGTCTGAAATCAAATTAAATAAATCATTCAAAACTTAGTCAAAAAGCTATCAAAAAGGTACAAAATCTGAATAATTTTTCTGAATATGCACAAGTCCGCCTGTAGGCTGGATTTATATTTTATAGTATTCTATGCTTTAAATATCTCTTGTTAAAAATTATCAAAATTAAAACATAATTTTAAAAAATATATTATTCACCAAAAATTATATGTATATATTATATACTTTTTTCACAATAAATTAAAATTTTATTTACTTCAAAATTCAATAATTTACTTTTATAATTTTTTCAACACTTGTAATAAAAAAAATATTATAGTATTCTATGCTTTTAATATCTCTTATTAAAAATTATTAAAATTAAAACATAATTTTAAAAAATATATTATTCACCAAAAATTATATATATATATATATACATTTTTCACAATAAATTAAAATTTTATTTACTTCAAAATTCAATAATTTACGTTTATAATTTTTTCACCACTTGTAATCTATAATGATAATTTAGTAGTTTTCAGCCACACACTACGTATTATGAATTCCGTTTCAAGCTTTGAACATCAGTAACTACATATTTTTTACGATTTTTCTACTATAAAACCTATACGTAATATTAATAATAAAACATAAAAAACAACACATTTCATATTTACATTACAGTAGTATGGTACCTACGATAGTCGGTAGTAGTAACAAAACGTACACAACAGAATAACAAAAAAAAAACACAAAATTATAAGAGACATTCTCACTTACTGACTTTTAAATTGAGAGTCGAGTCGACTCGACCTCAACGGCTCAACTATTCTTTGGCTATATGTAAGAAATGTAGTATGTACTTTAACTTATGCATGTATAAAGAAAAAAATTTAAAAATTGATAGAAATCATCATTTATCACAATATGTATTGAAATTTTAGATAATGATGAATGATGAATGATGAATGATATTGATCTGATATTAATAATCAATATGTATTTAAGTATTTACTTATGTATGATCAGCGGGCAGAGTTTTTTTAAAATTCAAATATATAATTGTTTTGGTTTTGTACTTTTCTATTAAATTGTTGCATTTATGTGTGGATGTTTGTATATTATTTGAAGCGATTATAGAAAACTTTTCTAATTGTATTCTTTTTTGAATTCAATTGCTTCTCATATAAGTACTTAAATTTCAGTATACAGCAGTTCTTACAACCAAAATTATATTTGAATAATTTTTTATTTTTAAATATTTTGTATGTCAATTTTATGCAGGGTTACCGTTTGTACAATTGTGGTAATATTGGTACGATCTTCTAGCCCTCTGTATCTTGTACAATCTTAATCAAGGATTGTACGCCAAATATACGTACATTAGGACAAGGTAAAACGAACAACGGCAATATTGTTACAGACAACGTGGTCTATAAAAAAAATTAACTGAATTTTGATCCAAACTTTGTTTGTGCATTTTACGAATGTTTTACGGTTACCTATTCTGTTTTCCCCACGTACCTTTAAAACATTTATTTCGAACTCGATAAATAAATAGACATAATAGTCCTCACTTACAATACAAAGTATTCTAAATATACGTACACCAACTAAAGGCTCTTTATACAATTTAATTCTGTTAGTGTTTTGACGAATTTGGTTTTGCTATCTGATTTTTTACGGATTGTATTTTTGCCATAAATTCTATTTTTCTAAACTGCAACTGTCTATGATATGAATTGGGATTCAACATAGAATTTGACTACATATTAACAGAGGCCCCTAGTAAAAAAGTATTTTCAAATGAATAATGCTCCAAAAGTAAGTTAAAATAACGTAAGTAAGTTATAACGGAACAAAGATAACTGCATAGTATTGACATTTTTGAAATAAAAAAAAATCAGTGTTAGAACTATGACAAAAAATTTGTAACCTAAAATGGTTTTTAAAGAGTTCCTAAAATAGCCCGCCTTGAGGCGGATGTATGCATTAGAGGGTTAATATAAGGTATTTGAAAAATTTGTACTTTCCGATTATCGGGAGACGATAAAATTGATGCAAAACGTATGATTAATGTCATTTGTTCTGTGTGTGTTAAATGTGCTTTCATTACTGGGTCGAACTCGATCGATCCAAGAACTCAATGATTTTCAAAAAATGTCCATTGTCGTCTTTGAATAATTTATCTGAATTGCCTCTAAGTGCAATATTTTGAGAACCTTGTAAGTCAATTAAAAAAAACAGTCGTTCTAAAACGCTTTTCCAATGCATTTTGTTTTCATTCATTTTTTTTTGAGCGTTGGATTTATTGTTATCTGAGCTTGTTTCATGCATATTCAATCTCCTATGCATTATCAATTCTTATTCAATCTCCTAATGCATAGTAATCTCCCATAAGTTGAACCCTTGATGATTTAATGCAAAGTTATTTTTGGAGAACAACTTACAGCAGAAACAGAATAAAACGTCTTTCGATCTTGAATACACTAACCAATCACGGTTGTATTTCTCTCCATTAGGAAGTTTTCTAAAATAGTTTTCAATGCAAAATTTTCTTTTATTTGCATCTTTATCAATAGATACAGGAAAATCATAGTCTATGATTCTCACCGGTCCGATTTGAACCAGTAAATCCGTTATTGGTGCAGTATTTTCTGGCCATTTCCCGATATCTGAATAATCGTTTTGTCCAGTTTTATTATTTTTGCTGGTATTAGTTTCACATATTGGATTTGGATATACCTCATTTTCAATTAATATTTCAATATTACCATTTTCATTAGTTACGTCCGTGTCCATACTCAGGCAATCAGAAGATATTCTTGATGTTTCTGCAGCGCTTAGAAATTTTTTTTAACTACCTTTTTGGTTTCTCATGGACAACTCCTTTTGAACTTTTCGCTTACGATATTCAGCACCAGATAGTTTTTTTCTCTTATCCATAATTAAAAAACTTTTTACTTTTTCTACATTAAATTTAATTAAAAAACTGAAAATGTAATAATAGTAAATATAAATTTGTACCTACCTAACGCGAATGTTGATTGATAGTAATTCTGTAAAATTAAATATGTTGCAATTGGAAATGCTTCAAAAATATTCACAACACAAACAAAAATAAAGATCTGGTTTAAATATAAAAGAAAAAACTAACGATTTTGTGAAGTTAGGAAAGCAGCCAACTTGATAATTAATTTCCTTTTTGTTTGAATTAAATCAAGTTTCAAAAAATATTTGAATGCTTACAGTTTTTAGCTCAAACTCAAACCATATGGAAGAAAAAACTTGTAAACACGAAATACCTAATATACCTACCTAATATACCTAAATAAATATGCAAAATATTTATTATTATTATAGATATCTATCCTTATTTATATTTTTTATACAAATTCTGAAAGTCATATTAAAATTAGCCAAATTATTAATATAAATTAGAACATTTTATAATTTTTAATATTTTTTAAAATTATTTAAATAAATTTAAGAAAAAGTAAAAAAAATTTCGGTCAATTTGCCGCCCCTTAATCATGCCGCCCTATGCGTTTGCCATATATGCATCGCTCTTAAGCCGGCGCTGGGTCAAAGTAAATATGTATAATTTACTGTCAGAAATTCCATCTTTAGTAAATTTTTTTGTATAGAAAAAAAAATGTACCTCTTGCGAATAAACCGACAGATACCTATTAGAGAAAACGAAAAACTGCTAGAACATTTTGACACTAGGCGCTGTTAATGAAGTTTTGTTTTTGACATATTTTTTTATTGATAAATTAATTTTAAAAATATGTAATAGTAAAAGGTCATCCATATTGCTTTTTTTTGTGTTCTACTTTTTTTCTGTTAGTGTCGTATAAAAATGATTATGAAATCAAATACAAATAGTATAATTTTTAAAATAATTTTTTTGTTCGCAAAATTTACTTTTTTTTAGCTTTAGGAAAATAATATGTTAATATTATATTATTGTTACGACTTTTATGAGGTTGTTATGTGAATGTATTCGCGGCTAGACAAACTTCTTTACGTAAATCGTATACGTTTTAAAAAATCCCTATCTTGTATCAAAATCTGTGGTCATTTGAATCTATGGTTTTGAATATGGATCGTTATTTTAATTGTCTAACATTTTTTAATGGAATGAACATGAAATTTTATGAGAATTTAATAAAATGTACAATATTTTTGTAAATTATACTCTTTTATTATTTTAATAAGATTTATTTTAAAATTTTTTATTCTAAAGGGAAAAAGTCAAGAGGAATACATATATTATTTCAAAATATGGATAAACAAAATAATTTAAATCTAATTAAATAAATTTCGTTCTTAGAATTAAATAATTTTTTTAATCTTCATTTTTTTAAAGGGAATTAAGTCTTTTAAATTTTTAATTAATTAATTAAAGTAAAAGATTTTTATATGAAACGTATATAATATATATTTTATGTATATAAAAAAAACTATTTTAAATTTCATATTCCACTCGGCATAAAAATGAAAAACGTTTTTACTTTACAAATTAAAAAAATAAACAAAATTCAAAATCTCAGTATGCTTTTTTCTTTTCTGTTCCATCGCAACACCTTTTCCGGTTGCATGTTGATATTTTTAGTTGCAAAATTTCTGTTTTCCAACATAGATAGATAAAAGTCGAACAATTTTTGTGTCATTGCACAACACAGATAAAATTTCAACGGCATATGAATTACCAACATATTACTCTGAATAGCCTCGTTCTATTTTTTTCTGCTTCAGTACAAAATCACTTGAAAGTTTGCAATTTGGTACGCGATTTGTACGGACAGTGCCTAATGCAAAAATAACTCAACTGCGTAGATATACAATTAAACCTAAATTTGTAAGAAAATTATCAAAATATATAATATAATTAATAAAATTTGGAACACTCTGTGAAAGTCGAACATCGATATTTGATGAGGCTCCAAGGTTGGGAACATCTTTATGTATAATATTGTCTGCAGCACCAGTTTATATTTCAAATGCAAATGATATCCACTAGAATCACAAAGGCTAAAAAGTTTGAAACCCCATTTATGAGGCTTATTTGACATATATTGTCTAGGCTGCTGCCAGTCATTTCCGCTGCACACATTTGTTCATCAACACAAAGTCGCTGAAGTATTGGCTCTTATGAAAAGACTTCGTGGAAATGTGTTATAAGAGGACGATGTGTGACCGGCCATATCCTTGTGTATTTCTCTCATCTGCTCCCCAATAAGATCTAATATTTGGATAACAGAAGAGAGACATGTAAATAATAATTCCTAATCAATAGTATCAATATAAAGTTTGAATATTTTGTTGATGTGCATATAAATTTGATTGCTTGACGATTTTCTCTGACGGTGCTTTGAGTTCTTTTAAATTTGCAGTTCATTAACGTGCTCTTTATAAATTTTTCTGTTTGGAGACGAACACGTTTTGAACGGTTGGAAACCCTACGATTTTACTTAACACCAGATATTGAAGATAATTTCTTGAACTTCGAATGTATCATTTCAAAATCAGGATTTTCAGCATTAATAGAATTATTATTTACTATTGCTTCCCTCATCAATTTCTAGGTCGTCATCTTCAGGAATATAATTTTTAAGGAATATATAAGGAATATATATTTTTTAAAAATTCATTTACGTCATTTAATTTCATTAAGTCATTCAATCATTCATCGTCGTAAGCACTTTCTTCTTCATCCATAGAAGTTCCATCGTCACTTAGAATGTCTTCCATAAATTTACAGATTTCTGCATCGGTTAGACTTGACGCTTTTTGTAGATTCATGTCTGAAATCAAATTAAATAAATTATTCAAAACTTATTCAAAAAGTTATCAAATAGGTACAAAATTTAAAAAACGGAACAAAGATATCTGCATAGTATTGACATTTTAAAATAAAAAAATTCAGTGTTAGAACTATGACAAAAAATTTGTAGCCTAAAATGGTTTTTATAGAGTTTCTAAAATGATCCGCCTTGAGGCGAGTGTGTGCATTAGAGGGTTAATATAAGGTTTTCAAAAAATTCCGATTAGATTATTAAAAATAAAATTAATATTTTTTAAGCATTGTAATTTAATAAAGTTGAAACATAATCGATACAGTTTCTTTATATTTGACAAAACTAAAAAATCATACAATAATTTTGTTAATTATAATCTTTTTCTTTTATTATTTTAATAAGACTTATTTTAAAATTTTTTATTTTAAAGGGAAAAAGTCAAGTGGAATACATATATTATTTTAAAATATGTGTAAGAAAAATAACTTAAATTTAATTAAATATACATATTTCGTTCTTAGAATTACAAAATTTTTTTAACCTTATTTTTGTAAAGGGAAATATTTTAATTTTTTATGATATTAATTAAAGTAAGACTTTTGTATGAAAAGAATATAATATGTATATATTTTTTATATTAATATATAAAAAAAACTATTTTAAATTTTATATTCCCCTCAGGGACCTCTTATCCAGTAGGCACTGTAGGCACTGTGTCTAGGGTCTAAGAACTTTTTGGGAGCCTACGAAAAAAAATAAAACAATAAAATACATATTAATAAAGAAAAACAAAATAATTTTATTTCAACAACAAATTAAATAAATTCTAATATAAAAAAAGGAACTAAAAATTATAAAAATTATAGAAACTTTAAAATATAATCATTTTCGGCATTGTTCTTTGGCAAAATCTTCAATAATATCATCAAAATTTGTAACACGAGTGAGATCGCTTTCAATACAAGGAACAGCCAACGATGATAGGTGATCTTGATTCATAGTTGAACGGATATAATTTTTAATTTACTTCAGTTTAGAAAATTATCGTTCTCCTTCTGCATTTACTCCAATAATAGAGAGATAAATCCTATATACAATATTGACATTTGGAAAACCTGTCAGTAATTTGTCTTCAATTTGTGATTTTATTAAGTCTGTTACATAGTTCATATCTTTGTACATTGAAGAAAACATTATAAACTCGTCTAGAAAATCTTCTTCTAAATCTGATGAATACATGTTGACTAAATCTTTAGCTTTACATCTAGCTGCATCGTTGGATAGATATTTATCCCCAATAAAACTGAAGGTATTATATAATGTATTATATGCTCCACGTCGTTTTTTCATTTCAATGCCTAGTCTATCTACAATAGGATAAAAAGAATATATTCGAAACGTATCCCTTGCAGACAATTCTGAATCTTCTTCTGTTACTTCATCGAAAAATGGTTTTCTTCTCCGTCTTCGTTGCACACAATCCTTTGAATCCTTTCTGTAGCCATTTTTTCTAAATCATCAAATTTGTTCCGAATATCTGACAAGAATATTAGAAGACCATCATATAATTTTCACAGTCGTACAGAATTCAATTCCTGGCTCTTGTACTGCTTTATTTACTTTATCAATATTATTTAACAGATTTGCCCAAATAACCGTTATTAACGCTGTTTCTAAATTGTTGAATTTTTTTAACAGATATTTTGCTTCGTGGGTGTCGATCACGTTTTGAAATGTTAGTTATTGATGCTCATATTTGCCTAATCATTTGCTCATATCATACCTAACACCTTAGTAGCTTCGTTGCGCGAAGACCATCTTGTTTGGGATAAGTTTTTAACAGTGTGGATATTTCCAGTCATATTCAATTTTAATATAGACCATCTTTGTGTTGACGCTGCCAAAAACACAAACAGAAATTGCAAAAAACCAAAAAAGTCTGCTGCAGCAAAACAACTTTCTGCAGACTTTGCACCTACCAAATTGAGGCCATGTGTGGCACATGGAAACCATATTGCCAAGTTTTATAACATCAAAAATATATTTTCCATCATGCTATTTGGCAGGAATGAACATCAAGCGCTTAACCACTTGTCCATCTTTTAAAACATAAGGTATAATAACAGTAAGCTGATCTGTGTGGCTAACATCTGGAGTAGAATCAATGCTAATGCCATAATATTTGGCTTCTTTAATTGCGGAAGAGAATTCTTTAATTGCGGAAGAGATTTGCTGTAAAACTTTTGAACGTAATAATTTTATAAATGTTTCATAGATATTGGCAGAAAGGTAAGAAACATTCCCTTTACCTTTATTTCCGTATTTTCGAATATGTTCGAATATGACATTTTGACTTTCATTTTCAAGCTGTTTATCGTTTCTAGCAGATTTTTGACATATGAGCATTGCACATGAAGCAGCGAAATGGTCTTTCGATTTTTCATAAGAAGGAATTCTTATATTTGCATTTTCTCCAATCGTCGAAGACAGATTGAAATTGATTTTGCAGTTCAGTAGGTACTTTTTTGAATAGCATAGATACATAACAATATACTTTTCCAGTAAATTCAGAAAATATTAACCAGTCTCTTTTAACTATCTCCCCGTTAGCTAATATTCCTTAAAAGAAATTTTTTCGTACATACCTATTTTTCTGATCAAACCTTCTTTTTGCTTTATGGCTATGTTCTAAATTGTTAGACGCAATACGTTCAGCAAAGTAATGCATAAGATTTACATTGATTTTCCACTTATTACGATCATTACTATAACCTAAATGCGATATAAAAGTTTCTTCACATACACTAGTAGCTGAAATAGGCTCATTCTGATTCTGACTAATATCTGCAACTGTCTCTAATGTTAATGATTAGGATTCAAAATATGTAATATTAATCTGATTAAACTCAATTTCTTTTTGATTTCCATTTGTTTCCTGTTCAATGCTTAATGACATGTCATTGATCTCTGTTGTTTGAGTGCTGGGCTGCCGTTCTGTAATAGTGACGAATTTAAGTAAAGAATCTCTGATTTTGCTTATCGCCTTTTCTTTTTCTTTGCGTTTTCGTTTTATGTGCCCAGATTCGTGTCGTTTTTTATATCCATCAGACATTTTTCTATCACAACTATTTAACTAAAATCACAATAAATACTTATGAAAGCAGAAAATTAATAAAAACTAAAATATTTTTGTTATGAACATTAACCTCGAAAAGAAAACGCTTGTTAAACAAAAGCAAATCGATACTAAATATATATTATAATAACAAAAATTTCAAAATTCGCACGCTGAGATGTGTTTGAATAATGCATACAGTTATTCATATACAAAATATTCCAAAAATTTTAATAATTTAAGAAATACCAAAACGCACAAGAAATTGCACAAAAAGATTGAAATTTCAAACTACTATATTCATTTTAAAGAGACTACTTTAAAAGAAAAATAATACTGGCATATTCCGTTTTTTTCACACAATAATGTTGTTATGTGCCGAGGGTCTACGAAAGGTTTGAGACGGCTCTGACTCGGCATAAAAAATTAAAAACCCTTTTTACTTTACAAATTAAAAAATAAACCAAATTCAAAATCTTTCATATAAAAGGAAATATGTAATATGAAAATTAAAACATTTCGCTATTTACAAAAAAAATAAAAAATTTAAGCTCATTTTTATATAATACTAAAATATATTAACTGTTTTTTAAAAACTTTTTATAGCTGCAAAGCACAATTTTAAGTAAAATCTAAAAATAAAACTTATTACTTAATTAAAGGATAAAGTAACAAATTAACAAATTTAACAAAATTTTGTTAAAACTAACCTAGAATTTAGAACTCAATTCACTAATTGAAATTTCTTTATTAAATTTTTGGGATATTATTACAAAAAATGCAATTAGAAATTATAGCTAAAAACTAAATTATATATTACATATTTACATTAGCAAATTAAAAAAAATTTAATGTGTTTTTTTTATTTTCTTTATTGCCAAATAAAAATTTATATATGTACACTAAATTTTTAAAAGTTCAAAATTTATATATTATAGTTAAAATAAAAAATAATTATTTTTGTAAAACTTTTAATTTATCAGGAAAATTGTTGATTTCTTTAAATGATCTTTTGCGGTTATTTCTTATTAAAATTAGGATCAAATAATCTAAAATTTCGATTCCATGTGATAGCGATCTTTGGTACTCTGAGTATGAAATGCTTGTTATTTCAATCAATTTATTTATATAAAATTGTTATATATATGTAATCGGAATTAGATTTTTGAATGTTTTTCGGAATTAGATTTTTGAATGGGTCCGAAAAGTACTATCGTATCTCAAAATCGCCACTTTTTAGGAGAGCGAAATATCGATTTATTGAGAGTATCTTCTTCAAAGAGGTTATAGTTTATATTAATTTATTTTATTTTGTTATTGGAAATACATAGATATTAAAAATTCTAATAAACAGCAGCTGTTAAAACTTATTTTTTAATCTTATTTTTTAATTTTTTAATCTTAATACGTTTCCTCTGTGATTTTTTAATATCAAAAAAAATTTTATTACCATCAGATTTTTCCTGAGATGTTATGTTTGTCATTTCTTTTAGTTCATATTTGCGGTCTTCTTGCTTAGCATTTTTGATTATGAAATATCATTGCTTTCAGTGGTTGCGTGTACACTGTCATTTCATTATTAATTTGGTATAATTAATGGAAAGGTACTTTAAAGTTGCATAAACAATTATATTTTTGTTCTGGCCACAACAATTGTCCGCCCGCAATAAAAAATCTGTAATTCCATATTCTACTTTTTTATTTATTAAGTTATACGAGCAACTAGAAATTTCATTAGACCTCCATTTCGCTATTATCTCATTCCAAACAAAGCAGAAAGCATCTCTTATGCCAAGATCAGAAGCATTAAAATTATAAGTGCCGAATTTCCTCTTGTAATAAAAAAATCCTGCATCACTGTAAGGCGTAATCAAAACTTTTTCCATATCAAAACAAAAACTTTGCAATTTTATTTGGATTTTTCATAACAGCATCTTTATGTGCATTTTTATTCATTCTAGCTAATTCTTTCTTTTTTATATGCTCCTCATATTCTCTTTCAATTTTGGATTTTTCTTCGGATGATGCAAGCATACACTTCTGACATTTTTCACAATGATCTTTTCTTAGCGAAAAGATCATTGTGAAAAATTAAGCCCATTTTCAAGATATTCCCTAATTATATCTTTTCGACAGGAGTTAGATGCAGTTCGGGGAAAAGAATTGATGTGACGTCGAACATCCCTTTTTTTTCCTCAGAAATTCAGTTTTTCCAGATAAATCCCCTAAGGTGTGTTATTTTATAATTATAGTTAATTACTGATAAATCAATTAATAATAACTAAATATATTATACATAATTATTATTTTACACAATATACCTTTATTTCTATAAGTTTCAATATTACGATTATTGATCTCTACTGTGCATACATTTTCCAAAATTTCTTGAACAACGTTTTTATCATTATTAAATTGAGGATCGTTATTTAATTTAATATAAACCTTTTGTTCTTTATTTGTCATTTCTTGCGAATTGTGTGTTATGACATTTTCATTGAATATCAGTATATTATCGTTATTCTTTTTTCTGTTATTATTTTCCAATATAATTTCTTCTATAATGAAATTTAAAAAAAGCTATAAATCTTAGAGATAGTATATAGTAGTAGAGATACATTATAAGTTTGGGGCTTTGGTGGCCTAGTGGGTAAGAGCGTATGAAATACGCTGTAAACACCGAAGGAGTGGGGGTTCGAATCCCACACACGTCGTAAGAGTTATTCCCCCTTACAACATTTACAGTCGCGTCTGAACAGGAAAGACTGTGTAACTCCTGTCCACATTTATGTGACAAAGAAATGCATTAAAAAAAAAAAAAAATTATAAGTTTATAACAGAATAATGTTATATCACTGGCACTATCAGATTTTGGTCTTAAATTCACGTCTTTTATAAAAGATAGATTTTCAAAGTCATCCGAATCATTACTTCTCTATTTCCACTAAATAATATTATGTCATTTAATAATGAAATAAATCGGAATAATATTAAACTACAATTTAATTTGAAATAATATAATTTTTATTATTATTGGTACTTACATGGAAATTGTTTTCTCATTGCTAAGCTGACTAAAAATTTCCTTTATTCATTATTAACAATTAATATTAAATTTTGATATTTTTATTGAATATTTTGTATTTAAAAATTTAATTTAATATTTCACAAAAATTTTTTAACAATTTAATTATAAATTCAGTTAAATTGATTATACTTTGTAAAAATATTTTATTCTTCACGAAATTATTTAAACTATAGACTTTACTCTTCAAAAACTTCGAATAAAATATTGTATCAATTATAATTTCAATGTAATTATTGAATAACAGATACATTTACCGCTAGTTTTGAATCGTCAGTTTGTTTACATCCTCTCTTTTGCAAAATTATCGCTAAGGCTATTTTCCCACTTATGATCGTATATTAACATGCAATATAAATTTTGAAAGCATTGAATTTAAAAGTCATAAAGCATTTATATGAGTTTTAAATTCAATGACGTCAATTAAATCAATCTCACTAGTGTAGCAGAGCATAAGCAACATTTTAAAACGGTTATCATCGTATCTCAGCTTGTCATAATACTCTTCGGAGGCATCGATATGATAAAATTCATTTGTAGTATACTTTAAACTAATCTTGGTATCTTCATAATTTTTTTTATAAAGTAATTGTTCACGAAGCATGTTCGATGTATTTCGTTTTAATAGTTTTTCTTTGCATATGTCACATTTAATTTTATTATTTATTTTATGTACAACATAGCCAATGAAATAACTTCTCGAATTTGCAGATATTTCATTGTTTTCTTTATTTTGTTCTTCGTTCAACCCGTATGTATTATGTATTAATTTATTTTCATTGTTTTTTACTTAGTTAATCACTTGATTTACACGTTCACATTGATCAGTTAAGTCTGAATCGCAAAGTACTTTGGCATATTTTGAAACACTTTGGTGATCAATAGTTTTCATATTCATGTAACATCTTAAATGAAAGTTAAATTCTCGTACAGATAGATAATGATTGTAGTCTCCTTTTCTACGAATAATGACAAAAAAATTTTCTAAAATATCCTGGTCCAACCTTTTTGTTAATATATACTCTATAACGTTGTAGGAGTTATGTATGTCATTCGACATATTAATTAATGCCATTATGATTATAAATCAATCTTTTAAATGCATAGGTTGTTTGTTTTCTACCTCTAGAATTTTTTGTTAATACTTGAATTTGTTTTATATATGACAACATACCATTCAAAAATTTTCTTGCTCTTGTTTATTATTTTTATTTATAGTACTCTTAAAAATAATTCCTCCTGATTAAGTTTGTAAATCAAAAATGATTAAGCTTTAAAAATGCCTTAAAAGCCTTCGCCTACATTCAGGATTAAAATGATTTTTTCAAATATAATTTCTTTTTGTTTGTAAATCATTTCTTCCTATTAGAATCCATTTGTAAATTTCCGGGGTTCCATAAATTGGAAATTGGACAAATATACCATTTAAGTTCGACTTGGTTAAACAACCCGGGACAACAAAGCTCTTCATAGTTTGATATTTTTCCATTCTAAATATCAAAAGAAAATGTTTTATTTATAATATAGTTACATACCTCATACTCATATTATTATCTTAATTTTTTATTTTTAAAATTTTTTTATTAAAAGGTTGTGTGACAATAACAAAATTGTCATGCTTTAGTCCAGAAGGATAGCGTATATAGATATATGTATATTGCAAACTTGAGGATTCGGATTTGAACCCTGGTCGTTGCAGTGCTTAACTAACATTAAACTAGGTGGCCTAGTGCTTAAACTAACAAATGAAGTCCAAATAATCCTTACGTAATAATGGCTAAAGTATAATTTAGAAACAACAAACATATTTCTATTAATTAACCAAAGAGCTACAATATATTTTGTGGGTTATTCTAAAATTCAAATTTAAATGAAATTTTTTTCTCATACGAAATGAGGAAACGGCCAAAATTAACTTCAGCGGTTATGCCTTATTACAACTGAATTTTTTTCAAACCTATACAGTTAAAAAAATAATGCAGTATATAATATGTATCAATGAAGAATTATAAAAATTAACTATATATGTACATACATATGTATATAGGTAAATAATCGCAATAACAAAAAAAAAATATTAGTTTTGCTTCCTAATTTTTTTTTTTTTTAAATGTATTTCTCTGCCACATAAATGTGGACGGGAAATTACACAGCCTTTCATGTTCAGGCGTGGCTGTAAGTGTCGTAAGGGGGAATAACTCTTACGACATGTGTGGGATTCGAACCCACACTCCCTCGTTGTTTACAGTGTATTTTATACGCTCTTACCGACTAGGCCACCGAGGCCCCAGAACTCTTAATTTGTTAATAAGACCATTAATATTTTAGTTAGACTCTTTATAATTATTACACTAAGAAAAACAAAACATAGATGTACATATTTTTTGATTATTATATGAATTAAAAACTTTTCTCAAATATTAATTCAAACTAAAACAAACCTTTATTAATTGATAGTAAAACAAATATTATACATACCTCAATTTATAAGACCTACCGCAATGCCTTGCAATCGCAATAAAAAAAAACAAATGAAGATAACGATTTTAATTTTAAATTTCGATTTGTATAAGCGCCGTCATAAATATATAAAACGTTATGTATAGTAAAATACTTCTCAAAGGATTGTATACGAGTATGTGTACTTACATATGTACAAACAAAGTACATTCATATTTAAGTAGCTCTCACTTACATACACTGTTCTAATTTATAATAATATAATAAATAGGTATATATATTAAACTTTTCCAAGATTTTTCCTTTTTAAGTTGTAATTTTGATTCATAATTAGTTCTAATTTTTATTTGTATTATTTGTTTTAATTTTTCTTTTTGCTTTTTTTTTATTTAATTAAAGAACTTTTACCGCCAACTTGTTGTTTATAAGAATTCAAAGTTTATTTTAATTTTTTTTAAAAACAAAACAAAAATAGCATTTTAACTAAGGATGTATGTATATGTATATAGTATAAAATTTGTTCCTTTTTTTAATATTAATGATTAATGATATACATATGATAAACACAATTCTTTGATTCCTTTTACATTTTTATCGACCGCATACAATTAATTATGTGTAAGGTAGGTATTGAATACTAAAAATTTGTACTCCACTGCGTAGAAGATTGTAAAATTTTTTTTAGCATGATATCTATCTGTGTGTGTGTGTTCTGGGTGCGTGTGTGGGTGTGTGTGTGTGAATGTCTGTGGGCACGTGCACAGCCTAAACGATTGAGGGGAATTTTTTGAAATTTCATATTTAAGTTTTTGATGCAAATATCTCGGATTGATAAGGTTTTGGAGCAAAGCGGACAACCGGAAGTAGTTGTTTACGTTCAAATTTCAATTCGTACAGTTTAGTACAAAAAAAATTTGTTCATATAACTTCATATGGCGTGTTATAATAATATGTATGAAATTTGGAATTAGAAAAAAAATTAAATAAAAGTTAAAGTTAGTCGGATCAAAAAATGTTCTATGGCAAAATTGGTGCTCTTTACTTGTGTAACAATTTTTTCTTAATAATTTTTCTAATAATATTTTTTTGTTACGAAATATTCGTAAAAAACTTAAAAATGACACTCGTAAAGTACTACTTCCGATTGTCCGATTTGCTGTAAAAGCTTATCAATCCGAGATATTTACGTTAGTAGTAATAGTAGCGCTTTGGCATGGGAAAATAATTATGCAAATTAGGTCAAAGTAATAGTAGCGCTTTGGCATGGGAAAATAATTATGCAAATTAGGTCAATGACCTTGGGCGTTTACTTTGTTGTTGAGAGCTTTTTTAAGGAATGTTGTAGTGTAAAAAAACAGGTAGCAAATTAGATGTCGTGATTGGCGTTTGCATAATTAGTTTCCGGAAAAGTGTTTGTAAATAATATAGAAGGTCAACTAGATAATGTGGAACAAGTAGATAGTGCAATGACCTAAACAGGTGTGTAGTATTTCTACCGGTTGCATGATTAGTTTCCGGAAAAAGCTTTTGTAAATAATACAAGTAAGTGCAATGATCTTGTTGTGATAGTATATAGTAACATAGATTATTGTAAATAATAAGAATTTATTTTATTTTTTAATAAAAAGCTTTCACGGTCAATCAGTTATTTTAACACAAGAATGCAGTTGTTATTTATGAGATAAATAAAATGCAGATATTGACCTTGATATTGTATCTTATTTTTAAAGTAATTTAAAAAAAATGTATTTATTGATTAATTGTTGTGTTTATTGCAGAAAAAATTTTTAAAGAAAAAATCCAGGTGTTTGAGAAAAATTTGTATTTTGCAAATAAAAAAGTCAGTTATTCTTAAATTTTTTGCTACTTTGTATAAGTAAATTAAATTTTCTGTTATTGTAGATACAAATTAAAGCATTATAAAATCAAATAGATTTATTGTGTTGCAGAAAAAATTTTTAAAGAAAAAATGCAGGTGTTTGATATGAATTTATGTTAATGTTAATTGAATTATTATATTAACTACTTTGTATTTTGCGAATAAATAAACGTCAACTATTAGTATTTTTACATTGCAAATTTGAAGTGAGTTATGGCTAGCTATAAATGAGCAAAAAAAAAAAAATTAAAAATAAAAAAGCAAATTAGTTTCATATAATATCGTTTTTATTTACCCAAGAATTGTGATCTTTATCAAAACCTAACCATTTAACAAAAACCTGATTTCCTTATTTTTTCAACAAGAAAAGTGTCAGGATTTTTGACGCGAGTAAGTTCATACTCGTAAAAAGAACCTGAAATCGGTGTTTTTGTATAATCAAGTAAGTTGTAAGTAATTGGATCTGTGCGTTTTACTTCTTTAATTGTAAATATTTCTGTTGACCAGTTTGGTTGATAACCTTTTGCAAAGTTTCTTTTGTATTTACTTATGCGTACATAATCTCCAACTTTATATTTTGCTTTCTGATAAAATTTCGGTTGCATGTAAATGTTCTTCAAAATATATTTCTCGTTTGCTTTTGTAACTTTTTTAGGTTGAAGTTTAATTGTCCGATGATATGTTGAGTTGTATTTCTCAATGAGTGAGGGTAAAATAGATATCCATTTATAATTACCCTGAAAACTAAACTGTTTCCACATTGAATTTTTTAAAGTACGGTTAAAACGTTCTACTATGGATGCTTTCATTTCAGAATATGTATGATAATGATTAATTTTTTTTCTTTCCATAAGTTTTCTAAATTCTTTGTTAAAAAATTCTTTACCTTGATCAGATTGAATATTTTTTGGGAGTGTTCCAGCACGTTTGAAAATGTTTTGCATACCAAGTAAAACGTTATTAGCATTTTTAGTTTTAATTGGTTCAGCATAAGCATATTTCGAAAAGATGTCTATTACAATTAATAAATATTTATTTCCTTTGTTATACTTTGCATATGGAATCATTTCTACTAAATCAATTTGCCATGTATCGTTTAAACCTTTCTGATTAAATTTTCTTCGACGAAAGTTTCGTCTGGCTGGTCTATGTATTTCCGATACTATTTGTGCCCGTGACATTATACTTGTACCATTTAATCAGATTTTCCAATTCTATTTTATAATTTTCTATAGAGCAACAGTTACATGTATCCGGTCCAGATGACGAGTTGTCGTAAGCCCAAGGACAAAGAGCAAAATGAGTTCCGTATATTGACGTAAATTTTTCTGTTATTGAAAATTCTTTAATGTATTTATACATGTGAAAAATACGTTGTTTATGCTCATTTAATAACACAGAGGAATATGATTTTAAAAACTCTTCCACTTCTTTTACCTCCATCTTTTAAATTGAGAATAAGTTATACACGTTTTTGCTTTTATATATTTGAAGAGCAAATCTAATTACCTTTCAATGACTTTTAAAACGCGAACCAATAATGATATATTTTAATCATCCATTTACAATGATGGTGGCGGGACCATCTGGATGTGGGAAAACAACATTTGTTTGCAACTTGATCAAAAATATTACTAGATTGATACATCCCAAAATTGAAAAAATAAAATGGTGTAACCCAGAAATTTCTGCGGTTCCAAGAAATACAGATTTCCCTGATATAGATTTTTATGCCGGCATTCCGGAAAAGCTTAGTGAAAATGAAAATAAACCTACTTTAATTGTTTTAGATGATTTAATGTTAGATTCAGCAAACAAACAAGTATGTGAACTTTTTACTAAAGGTTCGCACCACCGTAATTTGTCTATTATATTATTAACGCAAAACATTTTTCATCAGGGGAAATTCTCACGAGATATTTCATTAAATTGTAAATATTTGGTACTTTTTAAAAACCCTCGAGATAAATCACAGATTTTTCCTCTAGCTAGACAACTATATCCGGAAAATATAAAAGGCTTCCTGGGGGTATATAATGAATCAACATCAAACCCACATGGTTATATTGTATTAGATTTAACACAAGACATTAGCGATTTGTTTCGAATTAGAACCAACATATTCTCAGAGGAATATTGCGTTTGTTTTTGTGCTACCAAAGATTTAAACAATTGCTTAAAATATGAAACGGTTGAAGAAAAACCGACATATGTTACATGTACTAGAAAAATGCAACAACAAGAATTTTCGTAAAAATATTCTAAAATATTGTGATGATGATATAATAAAAACTATTGCTGAAATTGCGATTAATGTGTTAAACGGGAACAATAAAATATCACCATCACAAAAAACAAAACTAAAAAAATATAAAAAACAATTAAGACTCTTAGCGTGTCCACAAAAAGGTATAAAAGCTAAACGAAAAATGTTAATTCAACATGGAGGATTTTTACCTACATTAATTGGTACTATATTATCTGGTATAATAGGAAAACTTCTCAGTAAGACATAATGCAGCGAATGATTGTTATGTCACCAGAAATATTTTCAAAATTTAGCAAATTATTTCAAGATGATAAAAACTTAGATTTATTGGATCAAAAAATGAAAAAAGTTTTATATGATAAAAAATTAAAACCATTGCAAAAATGGTATTTATATCGTCAAAATCTCATTAAATACGGAATTAACAAAAGGCATACAAAAAAATTACCAGAAAAGTTAAATAATGTTACATTTAATACAGGTACTCAAACAAAATTCTTTTCTAAGCGAAATGCATATACAGAAACTGAATTACCTAAATACAAATCAACGTCAACACAAACTAAATTTTTACCATTAGTTACTGATGATGTGTTTGAATATGACCCTAAAAAAGAACATTCAAATATGGATGTTGATTTAACAAATTACAATTTAGATGATGAAAATTCATTTAAAAAATTAGCTCAAACTGAAATGTTGAAAGATGAAAAATTAGTCGAAAGACCATCTCTAAGCTCTGATTATCGAATGTTTGAAACACCAAGTGGTGATGTAATTACCGTTGCTGTACCATCTCCTGAAAAAAAGAAGACACTAAGATCGGCTGGTAGTTCAATTTCCTCAACTATACTTTCACAGTTTCCTGAAACAAAAAAACGAAAACTAAAACCTTTACTAAGAAGTCCAAAACTAAGAACTTCATCAACACCGGAGTGGACAACATATAAATAGTACAACATTTTATGTTTTAGAAGAAGTTAACAAAGATGGATAGTCAAGATGACTTCTATGTAACATTGTTTAGTAATGATAATCTAAAACTGTTTCCAGACAACACTTTAGCTTCATTCGAAAATAAATTACCTATTCACTTTGATTTAAGAAATGGTAATTGGAAAGTTGGTCTTTCAGAAATTTATCTGAACGATTTCCTACAAACAGAACAATTTAACAAAGAGAATTGTGCTTTTATTAATATTGGACAGTATAATGTTTATGTAAGAAACATTGAAAAACCTCTTGAAAAAATCAAAGTAACCAAATCTATAGGCTACACATATTATTCATATAACGATTCGGAATTACATTTAGATGATTGGAAGTTTAATTTTTTGCCAACGCTTATTAAAAATATAACTCCTAATCCCGGATTTACTCGAAACCAAGTTTTTACTGAATTTTTTAATGAAGTTTTGACATATATTTCTAATCCTAAAAATTATGATGATGTAACATTTAAAAAAGTGTCAGAATCTAACCGAGGGGACTTAATTCGAATATCGCAGACTTTTGATGAAGATAGTTTTTATATAAAAGTTAATCAGAGTTATAATGTAAAAACATTATTAACTGAATTATTTCAACAGAAAAAAAATATAAAAAATTTCAAAACAAAATTACCTGAACTATTCAAATTAGCTGTTGCTAAAAATAAAGATGAATTGAATGGAATGGTGTTGATTTATTCAGATATAGTTCAATCTTCTGTTTTTGGAAGTAGCAAAGTTCGGGCGTTGAGAGCTATCAACATAGAAAATTGTAGAATACCTACAAATACTGAATTTAAAAACGTCCATTACATACCTATAGAAAAAAATATTTTTGAAACAATAGCAATTAAAATTTGCAATCAATACGGTGATGGAATAAATTTTGTTTCCAGTTACTATCCAACAAAAATTGTATTACACTTTAAAAAGCATTGATTCCCCAAAAACAATATAAATACTACTACTCAAATATGATATCCTATCAAACATGGAAAGAGCTTACGTGAGATATTATTCCTCTCAGGTAGGAGGGGGAATCAACGATATTGGGCCTTTATTACAATTTTATCCAGCTATACAAAAAGGTCGTGGTTTTGGAAATATATTCGGAAGTTTAATTCGTTACTTAAAGCCAGTTTTTACATCAGGTTGGGACTTAATTAAAAAAGAGGCTGTAAACACAAGTAAAAATATTTTTAATGATATAGCATCTGGTTCAAACATAAAAGAAGCTGTAATTGATCAAAGTAAAGGCGGTATAAAAAATTTACGGAAATCAGTAGTTAACCAACTGCATTCGATGTATGGTGGAAGACAAAGAACTATAAAAAGACAAAGAGCTATTAAAAGACAAACAGTTTCTAAAAAGACACATTTGAAGTCGAAACGACGAAAAAAGCAAAGTAAAACATCCGACATATTCAACTAAAAATGGAATGTATGAAATCTGAACTTGATCTTTTTGCGTCATTACCCGTACAAACAAGTATTTTGCGTTCAGAAGAGGTAGCATACAATCCTTTAGCTTCTTTAGAGGCATCACCGTCAACTATTGAATTTGTTTCCCTTGGAAATGGAGATACATATCGAGATTTATCCTCCACCTATATAAAATTTAAAGTTCAAATATTAAAAAAAGATGGATCAGTTTGGAGTGCAAATGATAAAGTAGGAACCGGAACTGAAGCAAGACCAGCTCCGCAGCCCAGTGTTGTAAATAATTTATTACACTCTTTAATTAAACAATGTAATGTAACTCTAAACGGAAAAAACATCACTCCTTCAGACTCCTTATACCATTATAAAGCATACTTAACTACTTTACTAAATTATGGTACAGATTCCAGTCAAACACATTTGGAAGCATCTGGTTGGGAATTGGATAAACCAAATGTAAATGATTTTAGTAATTCTGGTTCTAAATCAAGACAAAAATCATACAACAATTCTACTGTAGTAGAATTAATGGGAAAATTACATGTAGATTTCTTCAATACTCCTAAATTACTTTTAAATAATGTTGACATTCGAATTGCTTTAGCCCTAGAAAAACAGGATTTTTTTATTTTCTTTAACGATGCCGATGAAAGCTATTTAAAAATTCTCGAAGCTACGTTATACATGAAACATTTAACAATTAATCCTAGTATATTGATAGCACATAATACTGTATTGGAAAAGGCTAACGCGAAATATTTTTATACCAGAAGTGAAATCAAAACATTTACAATTCCAGCTAACACATCTAACATATCATTGGATAATATATTTATAGGGCAAATACCAAAAGCTCTAGTATTTTGTATGGTTAATAATGAAAACTTCAATGGTAAGAGATCAAAAAATCCATACCATTTCGACCATCAAAATCTCACACAATTTCAATTATATGTGAATGGAGTGCCTACACCAAACTCTGCAATTGAAACAAGTTTTACACCGAATAATTCTTGTAATTCTCGAGCATATTTAACATTATTTAGCGGAACAGGTATACATCATTCTGATAGAGGACATCAAATTTCAAAAGAATTATTTTCAAAAGGTTATACAATACTGGCTTTTGATTTATCACCAGACGGCTCGGGAACAGATACATGTCAGAGTTTATTAAACCAGGGAGTAGTAAAGATTGAAGCAAGACTCAGCTCTCCATTAACTTCAACATTAACTTGTATTGTATTTGCAGAATTCGATGCTAATATCGAAATTGATAAAAATCGTAACGTCTACGTGAACATATAAAAGGAAGTTTAGCGAACCATCTCTATTCATTTCACAATGACATGTGCTCTAGTAGATTTATCGTTCTGTACGGACGATAACAATACAATATTTGTAAAAAATATTGCTGTGGCTGGTATTAAAGAAAAATGTAAAACTATTGTAAAAGAATTAAAGTATAAATTTCCTGTCAGAGATTTGAAAAAAACAGATATTGAGAATTACTCTTTTGGACATATCGATAACGAAAAAGTAACTAATAACTTAATAAATTTGCTTGAAAAATTCGATATAGTCTTAACAAATGGAAAACTTAAAGCAGAATTCTTAACAACATTTGTACGAGGAAATACTCGACTAATTGATATTTCCCGTTTGCAAGAAAATGAATACACTTCAGATTTCAAAGGTTCTGAAATGTAATAAGTTAACACATAAAATATTTAGAGGCGTTTATGCTCTTGATAAATTACCAAAACAAGTTTCAAAACCTAGTATTTTGGTGGTAAATACCGATAATTCTAATGAAAAGGGAACACATTGGTTAGCAATATTTGTTCCAGTTCAAGGGTGTGCAGAATATTTTGATTCATTTGGAAATCCCCCGTTTCACAATGAGATTATAAAATTTCTACAAAATCAATCAACATGTTTTGTTTTCAACAATAAGCGTTTACAAAGTAATTTAACATCTGTTTGCGGACATTATTGTTGTGTATATCTATGGATGCGAAGTTCCTGTAAAAGCATAAAATATTTTCTTAATTTATTCGACACATCATCCCCACTTAAAAACGATAAAAAAATACAAAGAATATTTCGAAAAATTTTTAAAAAATGAGGGAGAAAAAATATAAATACAAAATTCTAAAATAGAATTCATCAGTTAAAACAAGAAAAATGGAGCAATCAACAAATTCGGAAGTCATTGAAAAACAAAAAAGTGAACCTCCGCAAAATCTTTTGTTAAGCTATATCTATTATTTGGATAAAAAACAAACAACAAAAATACAAATTGGATTTAATGTTGAAAATTTTGCTGCAACAATAATTTTCCAACGTCATCAAAAAGTCATTTGTGAGATGAATTATTTGGCGTGGTATGCCTTTTATCAAGATTTTACTAACAACCAACATAAATTAAATTCAAAAGGATTTGCGCTAACATTTAATCATACCGGGAAAACTAAAAAAATTACATTGCAGTTAGATGAGTACACCCGCTTTTGTCTTATGTTAGACTTTATACAAGCAGTGATGTCATATAACAACGGAGCTGAACTTAATATAAGAGAATATGTATTCAAATATTTTGAGAGATGTATTGAAAAGAATAAACTAAGATTGGAACAAGAAGATTTCTACATTCCAATGAATTTACACATAGCTCAGTGTAATTATTCCAGACTATTTTATGAAATACCTATGTTTTTGTCAGAAAAATTATCTTGGTCAACAATAAATAAAACAAATATTTTTTAAAACCAATTATTTTCTTTTATTAAATACATATATAAATTCATACAATTTTTTACAGCACATCTTTTTAAATTTTCAGTAATGTTATGGTGAGGGCAAATGGTTGTGAAATTCTTTAGTTTCTGAAGAGATGGAATGTCATTATCTAAGTTGATAACTTCTACTGAACTCGAAACAAATTTATCTAAAAATTCCTTTTTCTGGTACCCCTTTACGTAAACGACGTCGAATGAATTTAAATGTTCCTTTAAGGTATTTTTAATTGCTGAATATTCTATAAAACCATCATCCCAGTCAAGACCATTTATTTGTGTTTTATTGAATTCATTTTGCTGTTTAACATCAGTATTTAACTCTTCGAACGAATAAGGTGCTTTAAACATAAATAGCATTGGTATCAGTGACCCATCAGCTATCAAAGCAAATTCCTTCAAGAAATATTGCTTTTTATTTCCAACAGTAAATTGTAAATCTGCTACTGCCTTCCTGCTGCTCATTTTGTACCTGACTATTTTAAAATAGCTTGAAATCCTATAATTTATAACTAATACGATTTAAAAAGAGTGGAAAAAAAAGGGGAAGGGAGCCTTTAGCAGTAGCATAAACCGATACCGGACCCTCAAAGACAGATACCGGACATCCGGGGACCCCATCCAGAATCAAGAAAAGGGGCGCCTGATTCAGGCCCCGCTTTAAAGGGACCGAACCTCAGGGGACCGGATATCGACTCTCCAGAAACAAGGGTTGATTTAAATGGATTAACCTGGAAAAAAAAAAAAACGTGCAAAGAGTTACAAAAATCTTGCTGACTAATATTTTAACTCCTCTACATAGTGATTTTTATATTGGTAGCTACAAAGTATTTTAAATCTTAGACATAGTTTAGAGAATATACAGTCATTAATTATTAATGAAAATGCAAAAATATAATTTGAATATTTTAGAAAGTATTATGTATGATGCAAAATATTATGTATGTTGCATAAAAAGTATAAATTGATTTAAGTTTTTAAATTATTTTTAATTAATAATGGAAGTACAGGAGCCGTTTGAAGAAATAATTGGAAAATGCGATATTTTCCAATTAGAAAGAACATTAACATTCAATTACGAAATTGAAATAATAAAAAATTGATTTAACTTCTTTTTAAAAAAAACTTTATTTTTTTCTTTTAAATCCAAATGGTACAGAACTATAATTTTCATAAAACCTTCGTTTTTCTGCTTTTAACCTGTATATCTTTGTTTCTGGAACTGTAATTACCCTATGATCATTTGTTCTTCGAAAATTTTTGTACAGAATATTTACACCGGCTTTATCGTTCAATAAAACCATTTCCTTAATTTTTTCAAAATTGACTAGTTTTGAATTATTATAATCTAGTTTAATTCCTTTTACTTTACAAACTACTGCATCGCTTTGTTTGTCAGAAGAAAATGCTTTATATGCATAATTTTTTGGTCCACCGCTAACGAATTCTTTTATGTAGCTGTCAGATCCAAATGATTCTAGTTCATTAGTCATATCTCCGATAAAATTGCCTATGACAGGTTCATATTCACCTTCTTTTGACACATATATGACGGAATCAGTGTCATAATATAAAACTCGTTCTTGTAAATTTTCCAAATATTCATACAATTTTAAACGAGCCTGTGCAGTTGTATAACTTGCAATACATACGTTCACTGTACGCAATGAATCTAAATCTTCATTTTTATATTTCCAGTTAACTAAAACCGTGTCAGAATTGATAATCATTATGTGCAATACATCTTTGCTTGGATTTGTCAATATAGAATAAAAAGTAGCTGGACTTTTTATTATTTGCGTTTTTGTCTGATTTTCTCGTTGACCAAATTTTCCCCAGAAAGAGTTCAATATAAGCTTACTGTATGATCTTTTTCCAGGGTTTTTGTAAATATTTTCTGTATCAAGTTTAATATTTTCTTGTTGGAAAAATTGTTCCAAATAATTTTGTTTTAATTCTTCTGTGTTGCAATCTTTAGGCCATCCAGAAGCTTCCTGTTTAGTTTTAAGAAATTTGTCCATCATCTCTGTAAATAATCCAGGTTCACAGTTGTCTTTGTTATATTGTTGTACCTTATAACGCCAAATTTCATGAAATTCAAATATTTTATACCCCTTTTTTACAGCTTTTACTACTTCGTCTATAACCCAAGTTCCTGTCAGAGTTCTTTCTTTATCAGAATGAAGGCATTCATCTTGATATGTTTCAAGGCTGCAAGTGAAACAAAGCGTAAACATTAATTTATTATTTTGTTTTATTGGAAGAACAGGGTGAATCAAATCAGTTGGTGGAAGAATATCACATTTTATTAAACCATTAGTATTTTCTAAGTCAACTTTAGAACATATTTCATGGCCCACTAAAACTTCAGGATGTCCTACTGGAAATTTCCCATATTTGCACACATAGGGATATAATGAGCAAATATCTATGTATTTTATTTTTTCATTTTCTTTTGCTTTGTAATACATAAAAGTGTTTCCAGTTCTACCTCCATAAAAAGCATCTCGTGGTTCTAAAGGAACGTTTTTTAAAAGGGGGTGATTTATAAGATATGACATCTCATCTTCTTTTTCTATCAATTGTTCTCTAAAATCACATTCCCACATTTCGATCACTTGATATCCAAATGATTTTAATCGTTCTGTTCTTGTTATGGTATTTTCAAATCTGATATCAAGAGTATCATGTTTGTTTCCTTGTATTGATTCATTCCTCTTATATGGAAAACATTTTGGATGGCCATGAAAATAGCACCCATGGAATTGAAAAATTTGTTTTGTTTCTGAACAAAAACCATCTACTTTTATATTTTTTATAATTGCTTCTTTTTTCTTTGCTGCATGTTGAATATTAATCTTTCTTTGATCCTCTTCCCAAATTAGCCATTGAAGAGCAATTTTTGATTGATTGTCTGCAAATCTGTAACCTTTTTTGGGTATCAATCCTATAGTTTCCGGTTTCAAAAAATTTCTTCGAAAAACTAAATTGCATGCTGAAGCAATGGTTGTAGCCTCAGTGAAAGGACATACATTATTTTCTTCCAATAGGAGTTTTCTAAATTTAATGCAGGCTTCAGTTAAAATATGTACATCATTTTTGCAATATTCTATCAAATCACGTTTCATATTGAACTCGGTATTTTTGCTTTGTTCATACCAATCAATAAACATTTTTCGATTTTCTTCTGTCATTGTATCAGGACTATAGTAGTGCATAAGTGGTATTGGCCCAACATAATTTATATTTTCTGATGTATTGAACAAATGAGGAAAATAACCTTTTTTTAAATCAGTTGATAAATCGAAAGCTTTAGGAAGTTGTGATAGTGGCATTGCAAAATAATTAATAGAATCTAAAAACCTTATATTTTTTATCTGCATCTGAATAATTTTTGTACCCCTCATGATTAATTTTGGCTCTATCTCACTTTTATGCAGCAATTCATTTAAAATAAACTGGTGATCAAAACTTTGTCCATTATGAGCTATTACAACAACTTGTTTAAATTTTTTAGCCATTTTAAAAATGTAATCAACTAAATTTGGAATTACATTTGTGTCAAAAACTGTTGTTCTAAAACCACATTTAGAACAAAAATGTAACTTCTCTTCTTTTATGCAATGATGACATCTTATACTAAGAACACATAAATTAGGTTCATGTAGTTTAATATCTTCATTATTGTTTTTAACTAGCGTTTTTTCTTGCATTGTTTCTAGATCGTAAAAGATAAACACAAAATCATTAATTTTTGGTTTGCTCTTATCTACAATAATATAACAAAAATGATTTTTTTCTACACTTTTGTTACAATTTTTACAAAAAACAGTATCACATTTATGTGGTGAATCAATCTTTCTAAAATATGTTTTAAAACAAATTAAGCATTTGTGAAATTTTTGACATGTAGTAACTGTTTTATGATTTTCAAAACATTTTCCACCTCGGAATGATCGTTTGCAATAGTTGCATGTAATAGTTGTAGGTATATTATTACATGCAGGAGACTGTCGACAACAAATACAGATACCTTCACAATTATGATAATTTGCGTAACCTACATTACATTTTTTACAGTAATGGTTAATGCAAAAAACCGCTGTCAGCGAAATAATAACGTTAAAGTGATTTTCGTAATATAATAAATTAATTCTTTTGCCATCGTTTTTACCTTCAAAAATTATATTTTTGTTATTAGCATAATCGTAAACAACGATGTTGTATTCATCCCCATAATAATCCTGTATTTTTTTAAGTTCAGATATTCCTGCACTTTGCGTTATATTTAATTTTGTTTTTACCATCAGCTCTAATGCTAGATTTTTCTGCATCTTCTGTGTATCTTGGCGAATTTTTTTATAATTCATGTCACCATCTATAAAAGCTTTTCCTACTACAATAGCTCGGAGTAAGCAAAGATTATCATTATTTTTAATGACAACAATGCCTTTTCGTTTTAAACTTTCTTCATTGAAAGTAAAATAATTTCTCCCTCGTCCACTTCCAGAAGGCAACCGTACAGTTGTAGTTGTTAGTTGAAAAGAATCAGTATTCAGGCCCTCCGAATTACTTTGGAATATTTTACTTATTAGTTCCCAAATATCTTCAAACTTCACTGAACTTGCAAGCTTAAAATTCATCCAACCTGGAGTTCTCTGTTGAAAGTTATCAGCAAAAAATACTATACCAATGAGATCATTCGGTTCAACGTTTTCCACCGAATATATAACTATTTGATTAATGGCTTCTTTAGTATATGCCAATATATCTTCTTCATTTGGAGCTTTTCTTATTTTGAATGTAATTTTTCTCGACATAAGTCCAAACTTTTTCAAAAACTGACTTTTTTCTTCTATAATTATGAATTTGGAAGACTCCTCTAAATATTTCTCTAATATTTGTTTCTTGGCCATTTTTCTCAGTATTGATTTGGTATGTTTATACGACTTTTTTTTTTGTTAATGATAATATATAACTAATTAACCATGTTTTTATACCAATATTAAAAGGGATAGGAAATTTTCCATACATATTTTTAAAAACTAGGAAATGAATCAAATAGACAATAAAATTAACATTGCCACTCCACATTACAGCTTGTTTACATTTTACAACTCAAATTTGCATAATACTAGTAATTTCCTAGAACATAATAACTCTTGTTATATATTATAAAAATTTTTCAAATTATATTTCAATTATATTAATTCATATTATATAAAAATTAATTTACGTGTTTTTCGTTTTACAATTCATTATTAAATTATTTGCATAATACATAGTTGTTATTAATAACATATCTCAAATTTGCATAATAGAAAGTAATTTACAAGAATCTATAATAAATCTTGTTCTATATTAAATTTTTTCTTATTTTTTTTTATAAAACATAACAATTAATCACTAAATACAAATTTTTTCTCTCGATTTTATACATACAACCTATACTATAAATTATTTTTTGTTTTTTTTTTCTTTTTTTTTTATATCGTTCAGATTAAAATAAAAACTAAGATACAATAACAAGTTCAATATCTGCATTTTATTTATCTCATAAATAACAACTGTATTTTTTGCGCTAATATTATGTTACAATACCTGGTTGACCGTGAAAGCTTTTTATTGAAAAAATAAGATACATTTTTATTATTTAAAATAACCTATATGTTACTATACTATCATAACAAGATCATTGCACTTACTTATCCTACATTATCTCGTTTACCTTCTATATTATTTACAAAAGCTTTTTCCGGAAACTAATTATGCAACCGGTAACAAATACTAGATATTATAACACCTGTTTAGATCATTGCACTTACTTGTTCTACATTATTTAGTTTACCTTTCAATATTATTTCCAAACACACTTAGTAAAAGCTTTTTATTAAAAAATAAAATAAATTCTTGCATATTATTTATATAGTCTATGTTATTATAGTACAACACCTGTTTAGGTCATTGCACTATCTACTTGTTCCACATTATCTAGTTGACCTTCTATATTATTTACAAACACTTTTCCGGAAACTAATTATGCAAACGCCAATCACGACATCTAATTTGCTACCTGTTTTTTTACACTACAACATTCCTTAAAAAAGCTCTCAACAACAAAGTAAACGCCCAAGGTCATTGACCTAATTTGCATAATTATTTTCCCATGCCAAAGCGCTACTATTACTTTGACCTAATTTGCATAATTATTTTCCCATGCCAAAGCGCTACTATTACTACTTACGTTATAAGAAATTTCAAAAAATTCCGCTCAGTCGTTTAGCCTGTACGCGTGACCATAGAAATACCCACATACCCACACGCCCCCATACACACACATACAGACAGACATTACCCTAAAAAATGATTTACAGTCTTTTACGCACCGGAGTAGTGCATATTTGACAAAATATCGGGTACAAATTTTTAGTATGAAAACAATACTTACCTTATACATAATTGTACGCGGTCGGTAAAAACAGTAATATGGATGACTATTATTAAAACCAATTTATCAATGAAAACATACATATGTATGTCAAAAATAAAACTTGATTAACAACCCCTAGTGTCAACATTTTTTAGCAGATTTTTGTTTTTCTAATAGGTGTCTGTGTGGGCTTATTCGCAAGAGGTATATTTTTATTTATTTTTTCTATACAAAAAAATTTACTATAGAGAGATGGAATGTCTCATAGTAAATTATATAGTCTTTGTCACGATGCCTCCAATCATTTTTGATGTAAACGACAGATTTATTATCTTTTGCATTATTACTATTTATAAAATTCAAATTCACTCTATTTTAAAACAAACAAAAGCATTTTTAACGCACATTTTTTTATTTATTTTTATTTATTTTATTTATTATATTTATATGTTATGATTTTACAGTTATGATTTTACAATATACTAGACTTAGACAATAACTTAAAATTGGTATAAAAGTCTTAGCAATTATAATAATTATATGTATTGTTATAAAGTATAAATACAAAAATTAAATATATATACAATATTATTATTATATCCTAATTTAGTTTTAATTAATTTTACTTATAAATCTAACAATCTTTTGAGTAAAACTGAATCATTTTTTAATAAACGTTTCAATTTAAATGTGAAGCTGCGTATGTTACTGCATTTCTTTAATTTCTCAGGAAGACAGTTATAAATTCTTATTGAAGAGCAAAAATTACTGTTTTTAGCCAATTCGGTTCGAGTTTTTTCATGACATAACTTTCCCATATTTCTTGTGTTATAGTTGTGAATATTCCTTCTCTTTTGTAACAACGTTTTGCTTTTAGTGACACCATTTTCTATTTTATGAATTATTTTAGCTTTTTCTAAAATTATTAATTCATCTAATTTAAGGAAACCAGTACTTTTGTATAGATTATCAGATGGAGTACGCCAATTCAGCCTGTATAGTATCTTGATTGCTTTATTTATTACTATGTTTACTTTATTCTTCAATGAATTTGTACAACATGACCATGTCCCCACATTGTATCGTATATGAGATATAATGTGAGCATGAAATAATAATTTAGCTGATTTATCATCTAATATAATACCGCTTCTTCTAATAGCACCTAGTAATGGCATTATCTTTTTTAATATGCCATTAACATGATCACTCCAGGATAATTTGTCATCTATTATAATACCAAGATATTTATAACTTTCTTCTCTTATTATTTCTCTGCTATCAATACAAATTTTGGGATTGATATCAGGTTTGTTGCATCGTTTAAAAATCATGTATTTTGTTTTTTCAACATTCACAGTTAATTTATTTCCATTCACCCATTTCATATATTTCTTCAAATCCTCATTAGCCAATTCTTCTAACAACTCAGCATTTTTTGCTGAATAGATAAGCAATGTATCATCAGCAAATATTTTATAATCAGCTTTTATATTAGCAAATTGCATATTATGTACATACAATAGATATAAAGTAGGACCAAGAACCGATCCTTGTGGTACTCCTATAGTGATGGCACGTTCATTACTACAAACACCATTAACTTTGGTTTTGATAAATCTGTTTTGCAAATACGCTCTCAGTAATACATGAGGCAGCCCTCTTATTCCAATTTCATGTACTCTGTTTAACAATATCTGATGGTCCACTGTATCGAATGCTTTACTTAAGTCAACAAAGACCGAGCATACATAGTTTCCTTTATCGAGATTATCAATAATAGATCTTATAGAATCGTTGATAGCTACATCTGTGCCATGCGATTTTTGGAATCCAAATTGATTGATATCAAATCCCCCTGAACATTTAATAAATTCACATATTCTTTTATTGATTATTTTTTCAAATATTTTACTCAAGCAGCTAGTAAGTGTTATAGGCCGATAGTTAGATGTATCCAAAGGAGAACCACTTTTGTATATTGGAATCACATTACTACATTTTAATGAACTAGGATAATCACCTGTTCGAAAGCTATCATTAACAAAGTTACTAATTAACGGCGATATTATATTAGCAACAGCTTTTAAATCTTTTGCTGCTATATTATCCGACCCAGGTGAATTATCTTTTAGATTCATAATAACATTATACACTTCTTGATCATTAGTAGGTACCAGGAACATAGAACGTTCATTTATCGTGTTTTTTATTATATTTCCTTCTTCAGTTTGAATTTTATCCGCTAATTTTTTACCGGCATTACTAAAATACTCATTAAAGCCGTTAGCTATGTCTTTGTTATTAATTAACAGTTCACTATTATATCGTATTTCCTTAATTATTTTGTTACAATCTGATTTTTGGTTTATAATCTGAGAATTCAAGACATTCCATATCTTTCTAGTATTAGATCCAGCTGCTTGCAATTTTCTATTAAAATATGTTTGCTTTGCTTTTTTTATCTCTGCATTAACCTTATTTTTTACCCCATTGTAATTTACCTTATACTCCACATTATTAGGATACTTCTTACATTTCTTATACAAGTTATTTCTAGTTTCAATTAGCTTTAAGATTTCTTTTGACATCCAATGATTATTTTTTCTGATTCTAATGTTCGTAGCACTTGTACAAATGTCTCTGAAATAATTTATAGCTTCAATCAATTCATCAACATTTGTGCAATTATGACTACGTAAGTACACTTCTAACAGGTATGCGTATTTATCATAGTTTGTATGAGTTATTTGCTTGTACACCATCGTTTCAAGTTTTCTAAGAACTGCTTTAACTTCAACACAGACTGCTTTATGATCTAAGTTTGGAATATCATACATAGTGATATCAAAACCAAATCGATTCGAGTTTAAATCAGAAAGAACATGATCTATTAATGTCGCCGAGTTTGATGTAATTCTTGTAGCATTACTAACATCATTTATATTTTTTATATTAACCGAGTTAACATCCAGCATATCCATATACATCCTGCTTACATCCGTTTCAGAGAGTAAATCAATGTTAGTATCACCAATCATAATTATGTTTTTATACTTAACAAACAGCTGATCTATATGTGCTATAAATTCCTTATTGTTCTCATTCGGGCTTTTGTAACACACGGCGATATTAATAGTAGGCTTGGTATCTTCTAAAGAAATTTCAATAGTATAGAAGGAGTTAGATACTTCCAAAATTTTATGACTAATATTTTGATTTACATATATTGCAGCCCCGCCACCTCTGCTCAAGTTATTAGAGATAAAGGATGCTGTATAGCCAGGAATATTAAAGTACTTTTCTTCTTCAGAATATATCCAAGTTTCTCCAACCATGATTATATCAAGACCAGTTTTAATTTTTATAAATGTTTCAATCTCGTGCAGATTTTTTCTCAAACTTCTAGCATTAAAATGAACCATCTTCAAATTCTTTAGGTTATGCAGCATCATGGATTTCCAATCATATAATTTTGCCACGATTCTCTAATTCTCTGCAGATGCTCTCTGTATTTATTATCTACATGTCTCCTAAAATGAGCTAAATCTTGTAACACTTCCTTTTGAGATATACCTGTAGTTTCATGATAACTAAAGTATAATTTAGAAAGATCTTGATAGTTATTTGGCAATCCTTCTTGATGTATAAGCACTTTTAGACTAGTTTGCGTCATACCCTCATAACAGATATCATCATGATCATGAAAATACGATAAAAATAATCTAACATTGTTGTATATTCTGTGTTCCCTTAATCGAGAAGTAGCATAAACATTGTCCCCAGATATAATTGCATTTCTTGTTAATCTGACAATAGGTGGAGCTAGCGGATTTATAAAGCTTTTTCTATTAGACATTTCAATATCACTGCTTCCCAGATTTAACGTTTCACCCTTAATCCAATTAGCATATTTAGCTGTTGGAACTTCAGATTGTCTTACATCTTCAGCATTATCTTCATGAAACTTCATATTATTATTATTAACATTATTGTTCTTATTGATATTATTAATATTTTGATTATTGCTATTATTTTCAATCTGATAATTTTCATTGTTGATATCTGTTGACACTATATCTTGTGATTTTTTATCAGAATTAAATTTATTATTATAACTGTTATTATTAACTTGAACTGCACAAACATTCTTGTTGACATTTTTCTTCTTTTTGAAAGTTAATAATTTAAGTATAACACTACTTTTTTTACTGTTAACAGGTTTTTTATTAGATTCCTCTGTTTTTGTTAAAGTTGCTTTAATTTCCAATTTATTTTCTATATTTTTAATATTATTATTATCAACATTATTATTATTGTTATTATTAATATTATTATTATTATTATTATTATTAATATTATTATTATTATTATTATTATTATTATTATTATTATTATTATTATTATTATTATTATTATTATTATTATTATTATTATTATTATTATGAGAGTTGTTTTTGTCCTCATTATTGTTTTCACTGGTCATATCCAATACAATTGAAATTTTGTTTTCTTTCACAATTATCTTTGATTGCTAATACCCAATTTTTTGCCTTAGGTTACTTAACTTTTTCTGGTAAACTGGACATGATACGCTGAACGTTTTATGATCTACATTCAAGCCAAGTTTCAAAGTTTCATTTACCTTCAAGCAATTAATGCATTTAATAATTTCATCTTTATGGCAATCTCTACTTTTGTGATTTTGATGGCATTTACTACACGTTTCTTCTTTTGTACAGTTCACAGCTTTATGATTGAAGCCCTTACATTTATAGCACCGTAGAACTCGCAAAGCATCGAAAACTTTACAACGCTCCCATCCTATTGATACTTTTTCATTTGCAATCACCTTACGGAAAGATTCTTTATCAATTTCAATGATAGCATTATATTTTACATTATTAATATTTTTTGCTTGATACATTTTCACCACCTTCATAGTACTGTGTTCTAAATTAGGATTCTGTACCTTCAGTTTGTTTATTAGATCCTCTTCAGTATATTTAATACCCATATGTACAATTTCAATTTTTGTCTTAATTTCCGCTGGTACTTTGATTTCATAATCATCCATTTTATTTTCAAGCTCATTTATTATTTTATCACGTTCTTCTTTTGTTTCAGTTTCAATAAGAACCATTCCATTTTTTCTATTTTCCACATTTTTTATTTTTAAGTTTATTGGATCAACTTTTTTATTTAATTCCATTTTGGTTATTTGGCATTTTTGTTTTTGTTTGGGTTTAATAACCAGTGGTACACCTTTTTTTATTGCAGGTAAAGTTTTGTTGTTTACGTTTGCACTTTTTAATATTTCAGCAAATGAAATATTTTGACCTATATTTTCATTTTTTTTATTTTCACTGTTTAAAATTTTTAATTCAGTACATAGTTCATTGTTCTTAGAAATAGTATTTTTTATATTAGCATTAATATTTTCACTCTCCGATTTAAATACCTCTGTTAGTTGGTACATTTTCTCAATTTCTCTTTTTTGTTCATTTTTGATTTGTTCAAGCCTCTCTAAATATCTTCCTTCAATAGCTTTCAATAACTGAATTACCTCTTGCTCATTTTTCTTTAACGCACATTCAAATTCCGTCTTGTATTCTTTTAAATACTCACTATTTTTTTTGACAGAGCATTCAATGTTTTGAACCACCATATCGACATTTTGAATATATAGAACGCAATCATCACATATAAATTTAATATTTGAATTCACATTTAGTATTCCAATTGTTGACTGATCTAATCCAGAACATTTATGTTGACAGTGGTAAATCTTGCTACACACTCCGGCACACCGTACACCTGTTTCTCCTCTTATTTTTAATTTACATTTACTACAATCCATTGCTATCACGCTTATGGTTGTAGGAACAACTGCTGCACGATCACTTTGAATAATGAAGTGATCAAATTTCAAATTGAAGCGAACAAAATAATAAACTTTATGAAAAGTAAAAAATAAAAAAATAAAAAATTACTAATTACAATTATCCGTTAATTTTAGTACGTCTGTATTCAATGAAAGCTTCAATCAATGTGAATTATAAACAAACATATGTTTGTTTATAATTCATCATTGATATCAATGTGAATTATAACAAACAATTATAAACAAACAATGAAAGCTTCAATCACATTATAAACAAACATAAAATATAACTATAGAAAAATAAAGAAAAACAAATAAAAAATTAGACAAATTCCAAATTACAAAAATTAGATTATGAATTATAAAACATTTTAAATATGAATCGAATTAAATTTTAGATATTACTGTATATTTAGTAATTTAAAATTATTCTTTGTTGTGCCACTTAGAAAAACATTCCATGTGAAGGCCCACATCAAATTTTACACACTGTTTTCGTACAGTTTTCTTACATATAGCACACTTATCTTGACGACCGACTTTCTGTTGTTCTTTCTAAAATACGTCCACTTTGATCAAAATGTATTCCAAAGGGAATTGTTATTTTTTCTCTGTCTTAGACTATGTTTGTACGCTTTCCGTATGATGCAAACCTTAATGATTTGATAAAGGTTTTACCACGTTGTTATCAGTCCACGTAAGAGCAAATGTTTTTGTCATATGTATACTCATAAATGTGTTCCCCTTTTTCTTTTTCCATCTCTTTATCACTTTGTCATTCTGTTATAACGAGCTGTACCGGTAGTTTTTATATCCAACTCATTTAATTTTGCTAACAGATTAAAATTTGTGAAAAAAATATCAAAGTATACTTCATAATCAGAAGGATTCTCCAATAATTTTGTCATTTTAATTGTCTTGTTCCACGTCCTTTCCTTAATATATTTCCATATGAAAACAGAAACCAGTTAAAGATTAACACAACTTCCATTGTTTAAACCCAAATCTAATTGGATTTTCAGCGATGTGTTTTAGAAATTGACTTCGCAGTAAAGGACCATTTGTTCATAAATACAAAGTTTATCCGAAAATACACCAAATATTTTCAAATTATTTTGTTTATCCATAAGAGATATAATTTCAAAAGCTTATTAGTTGTTTCAGATTGGTTGATTTTAGTATTATCGTTAAAATGTGGATATGTTTTAATTTCAATAAATATATTTTTTGGCACTCATGCCGTTTACACGTTCAATATCAATATCTTCATGAAGACACAAATACAATTTTTCTTGTGTGAGTGAATGGTATCCTGATAATAAGAAAATTCCAATAAATTTTTCAATGCAATTGCTTTTTAAGTCGAATTTGGGACAGCTATTTTGTTGACAGTTGTTTTGCTTATAATTTACTTTGATCAACAATATTATTTAGCAGATCTTCATCAAAAAGTTTTTCAAAAATTTCAACTGAGCTTTTGTTTCTATATTTTCTATATTTTTAATATTATTATTATCAACATTATTATTATTGTTATTATTAATATTATTATTATTATTATTATTATTAATATTATTATTATTATTATTATTATTATTATTATTATTATTATTATTATTATTATTATTATTATTATTATTATTATTATTATTATTATTATTATTATTATTATTATTATTATTATTATTATTATTATTATTATTATTATTATTATTATTATTATTATTATTATTATTATTATTATTATTATTATTATTATTATTATTATTATTATTATTATTATTATGAGAGTTGTTTTTGTCCTCATTATTGTTTTCACTGGTCATATCCAATACAATTGAAATTTTGTTTTCTTTCACAATTATCTTTGATTGCTAATACCCAATTTTTTGCCTTAGGTTACTTAACTTTTTCTGGTAAACTGGACATGATACGCTGAACGTTTTATGATCTACATTCAAGCCAAGTTTCAAAGTTTCATTTACCTTCAAGCAATTAATGCATTTAATAATTTCATCTTTATGGCAATCTCTACTTTTGTGATTTTGATGGCATTTACTACACGTTTCTTCTTTTGTACAGTTCACAGCTTTATGATTGAAGCCCTTACATTTATAGCACCGTAGAACTCGCAAAGCATCGAAAACTTTACAACGCTCCCATCCTATTGATACTTTTTCATTTGCAATCACCTTACGGAAAGATTCTTTATCAATTTCAATGATAGCATTATATTTTACATTATTAATATTTTTTGCTTGATACATTTTCACCACCTTCATAGTACTGTGTTCTAAATTAGGATTCTGTACCTTCAGTTTGTTTATTAGATCCTCTTCAGTATATTTAATACCCATATGTACAATTTCAATTTTTGTCTTAATTTCCGCTGGTACTTTGATTTCATAATCATCCATTTTATTTTCAAGCTCATTTATTATTTTATCACGTTCTTCTTTTGTTTCAGTTTCAATAAGAACCATTCCATTTTTTCTATTTTCCACATTTTTTATTTTTAAGTTTATTGGATCAACTTTTTTATTTAATTCCATTTTGGTTATTTGGCATTTTTGTTTTTGTTTGGGTTTAATAACCAGTGGTACACCTTTTTTTATTGCAGGTAAAGTTTTGTTGTTTACGTTTGCACTTTTTAATATTTCAGCAAATGAAATATTTTGACCTATATTTTCATTTTTTTTATTTTCACTGTTTAAAATTTTTAATTCAGTACATAGTTCATTGTTCTTAGAAATAGTATTTTTTATATTAGCATTAATATTTTCACTCTCCGATTTAAATACCTCTGTTAGTTGGTACATTTTCTCAATTTCTCTTTTTTGTTCATTTTTGATTTGTTCAAGCCTCTCTAAATATCTTCCTTCAATAGCTTTCAATAACTGAATTACCTCTTGCTCATTTTTCTTTAACGCACATTCAAATTCCGTCTTGTATTCTTTTAAATACTCACTATTTTTTTTGACAGAGCATTCAATGTTTTGAACCACCATATCGACATTTTGAATATATAGAACGCAATCATCACATATAAATTTAATATTTGAATTCACATTTAGTATTCCAATTGTTGACTGATCTAATCCAGAACATTTATGTTGACAGTGGTAAATCTTGCTACACACTCCGGCACACCGTACACCTGTTTCTCCTCTTATTTTTAATTTACATTTACTACAATCCATTGCTATCACGCTTATGGTTGTAGGAACAACTGCTGCACGATCACTTTGAATAATGAAGTGATCAAATTTCAAATTGAAGCGAACAAAATAATAAACTTTATGAAAAGTAAAAAATAAAAAAATAAAAAATTACTAATTACAATTATCCGTTAATTTTAGTACGTCTGTATTCAATGAAAGCTTCAATCAATGTGAATTATAAACAAACATATGTTTGTTTATAATTCATCATTGATATCAATGTGAATTATAACAAACAATTATAAACAAACAATGAAAGCTTCAATCACATTATAAACAAACATAAAATATAACTATAGAAAAATAAAGAAAAACAAATAAAAAATTAGACAAATTCCAAATTACAAAAATTAGATTATGAATTATAAAACATTTTAAATATGAATCGAATTAAATTTTAGATATTACTGTATATTTAGTAATTTAAAATTATTCTTTGTTGTGCCACTTAGAAAAACATTCCATGTGAAGGCCCACATCAAATTTTACACACTGTTTTCGTACAGTTTTCTTACATATAGCACACTTATCTTGACGACCGACTTTCTGTTGTTCTTTCTAAAATACGTCCACTTTGATCAAAATGTATTCCAAAGGGAATTGTTATTTTTTCTCTGTCTTAGACTATGTTTGTACGCTTTCCGTATGATGCAAACCTTAATGATTTGATAAAGGTTTTACCACGTTGTTATCAGTCCACGTAAGAGCAAATGTTTTTGTCATATGTATACTCATAAATGTGTTCCCCTTTTTCTTTTTCCATCTCTTTATCACTTTGTCATTCTGTTATAACGAGCTGTACCGGTAGTTTTTATATCCAACTCATTTAATTTTGCTAACAGATTAAAATTTGTGAAAAAAATATCAAAGTATACTTCATAATCAGAAGGATTCTCCAATAATTTTGTCATTTTAATTGTCTTGTTCCACGTCCTTTCCTTAATATATTTCCATATGAAAACAGAAACCAGTTAAAGATTAACACAACTTCCATTGTTTAAACCCAAATCTAATTGGATTTTCAGCGATGTGTTTTAGAAATTGACTTCGCAGTAAAGGACCATTTGTTCATAAATACAAAGTTTATCCGAAAATACACCAAATATTTTCAAATTATTTTGTTTATCCATAAGAGATATAATTTCAAAAGCTTATTAGTTGTTTCAGATTGGTTGATTTTAGTATTATCGTTAAAATGTGGATATGTTTTAATTTCAATAAATATATTTTTTGGCACTCATGCCGTTTACACGTTCAATATCAATATCTTCATGAAGACACAAATACAATTTTTCTTGTGTGAGTGAATGGTATCCTGATAATAAGAAAATTCCAATAAATTTTTCAATGCAATTGCTTTTTAAGTCGAATTTGGGACAGCTATTTTGTTGACAGTTGTTTTGCTTATAATTTACTTTGATCAACAATATTATTTAGCAGATCTTCATCAAAAAGTTTTTCAAAAATTTCAACTGAGCTTTTGTTTCTATATTTTCTATAATTAAATTTACGTTTAATTTAGTTACAAATCGAATTGGAATTAAAATCTTGAAAAAAATTGAAAAAATTAAATTTGAAAAAGTTATATTAGTACAAAAAAAATTGGAATTAAATTTTGCCAAAAAGTGGATAAATTAGTTTTTGTTTTTTTTTTAAATTGGTTTTCTATTTTCTCTAGTTCAGCAACATGAATTTCTAGTTCTCCACATACATCATTTGGTAGATAATATCATCAAAGTCTTCACAATCTGACACCACATCTACTCTTTCAGCTGGCAATATAACAATGTCAATGCAATAATTTTCTATATTATTTTCTAAGAACTCTGAGTCTTCAAGTAGGCACTGTATATCTTAATTTTTTTTTTATATATTTTATTAAAAAGAAAACAGAGAAAAAGTTAAACTTCATTTACTCTATAATTTTTCGATTTATATTATTTAATGTTTCAATAATAAACAAAATATATTATTTTATTTTACTTATACGTATTTCAATTATTCGATCATACTCAGAGTACACATAATAAAGTTTAATTAGTAAGAATTTTCTCTGTTTTCTTTTTAATAAAATATATAAAAAATTGAAAATGTTTCACAAAACACTCAACACAGAAAAAATCAATAATTTATATCTTTAATTGATAAAAATTTAATTGCCTCCAAAATGTTCTTGAATTAAAAAACCTACCAAATCAAATAATAAATTCAAAATGTTTTCTGTCGTAATGGTTGTATTGCAGTGTAATCAGCATGGTTTTCAAATGACGACTTATATAAATTTACCCATTTTTTTTTTGAAAAATACCTAAAATTCCTTACCTTATTAACAAAATTCTTTATAAATAATGAATTCATAGGTTCAGAAAACAATAAATAATGCACAATTAAAGTTTAAATATAGAGCAACTTTAAAGAAAATTTTGCAATGACTATATGTCAAGGAAAAGGCGGTAACTAGTGTGTAAAAGTGGCGGTAAAAGTGTTGTTAACAAAAATCAAAACAAAATAGCAGAAAATTGTTTTATACAAGATAGCAAAACAATTGTTTTAAACAAGCTGTGTTTTATACAAGATAGTTAAACAACTGTCAACAAAATAACAAATTCGACTTAAAAAGCAATTGCATTGAAAAATTTATTGGAATTTTCTTATTATCAGGATACCATTCACTCCCACAAGAAAAATTGTATTTGTGTATTCATGAAGATATTGATATTCAACGTGTAAATTGTTTGTTAACTTGTAACATAGTAAAATCTGATCAGTCGTCATTTGACCAGAGATGTGACTTCTCCAAAAAAATGTTGTTGTACCGATTCGGAAAAAGTGGAGTAGTTTAAAGAAAAACGGAGTAAAATAAAATTCAAAACTTATATGATTATTATGGATTAATATTACTAAGTACAAATTTTAGGGGGATAATATGGTAAATGTTGTACTTGCGTAGGACCAAATGACTATATCTGAAAGATACTTGGGTACCACCTTTCCAAATATCCTTAATGGCGTATTTTATCCTTTAAGGACGAAAAGATCATTTGCAAGCATCCTTGTTATTTCAGTGTTTTTATATAAAAACCGTTATATCTGATAATCTGTAAGATATATATATATTCGGTTTTTTTTCTTATAAGATAGTAATCTGAAAAATATTTACACAGTTATTTGGTGACGATAGGTGTTGCCGTTCTGGAGATATTGTAGTGCAAAGTTGAATATTTTTGAAGAAAAAAACAATCTTTTTTATTTTTCTTTAAAAACCAAATATCTCATGATTTTACTAAAAATCACTCCCAATATTTATACACTGTTGGTCTATTGTTTTTCTATAATTCGTGCATACATATTTTGTGTCTATATCGTAAAATTTAGAAGATATAAGCATTTATAAAAAAAAAATTTGTTCTGTTTTGTAATTTTTTTGGTTATTTTTATTGATTCTACAAAATGTAATAACAATAAAATTAAAATAGGTAACAAATATTAATTTATTGAACATATAATAATTATTTGTACGAGCCAAAGACCGTGTTGTTAATGTCCCTATAACAAATAAAACATATGTTAAATTAATTTATTAATTCAAAAATTAATTAATTTACTAAAAGTGATTTTTTTTCGTTTAATATTAAAATTTAAAAAAAAAAGTAGATTTCTTTAGGATTTAGTTATTGCTATCTCTTTTAGAAAATCTACTAATAATTTTGCTTTGGGTTTGTATATCATTAATTGTTTTTGTTTCAAAAGTGTTATCTTATTGTTTATCAGCATTGATGATCTTAAATTAATAAGAAAAAATCCCTCCTAATTCAGAATGTTACATTTACATAAATATAAAAATTCCGGAAAAAGCGCAAAATCGTGATTTTGAATCCAACTCTAAAACCTCTCCTAATTTAGAAGCTCACGTTTACGTAAATATAAATATTCTGGAAAAAGCGCATAATAGTGATTTTGAATTCAACTCTAAAACCCCTCCTAATTCACAATCTGACATACACATATATATAAATATTCTGGAAAAAGCGTATAACCATAGACAAATAACATATAGATAAGTAAATCGTATGGGAATTTTTTAAATACTTATTTTTTAAAACTTTAGAAAAATTACTTCGGAAGAATTCACTGTTAAATGTAATAATAAAAATAATATAAATGTTAATAAAATGTATAATATAAATGTAAAATGTTAATAAATAAAATATGTATAATAACATAATAAGAATGTTATCTATACGTCTAAACCGTACGTATTACATATGTCTATGGTTGTATGTACATACTTTTCATTATTTTTTTATTTAGTTGTGTTGTTTTTGTTTTACTTTGATTGCTTTGAATTGAATACAGATAAATAAAAAGAAAAAAAATCAAAAATTATTTACATTTTATTTAGAGTTAATATTTGGTTAATATTTTTAATAGAGGATTTATATGTATTTATTTATGTAATGTATAAAAAAGATATAGAAAATATTGCATCGTTGCTGATTGCGTAATTGATTACGTAATTGTTACTTTGGTTTTTAGCAAAAAAATTTATACGCAGAAAAAAATAATATTAAATCCAAATATAAAACCATAAAGTAACATATAATATAGAGTATTTATGCAGACTAAAGTTTGTTAGCAAATTCTTTTAATAGATCACGTCCCATTCACTCAATAATCACGTCCCATTTTACTCAAAAAATATTTTCTCATTCTATTTACTCTAAAATTGAGTAGAATTTTTTGAAACACATATTTTAAATAAAATTCCTAGAATTTTTTTTTTTTTGTTTTGAGTTCTATTAATGCCAACCATATAAAAGTTGTCTGTATGCATATCAAATCTATGTGTATATATGTGTTATTATATAGCATAGAGATAACTTCTTGTTAGTTTGTGAATTGTGATTGTTTCATGTATAAAAAATTTGAAAGTAGTAATAAAGCACGTTTTTTGCGAAAAAATTATAAATATATTTTGTATATTTTTAAGAAATAAAGGAACATAAGTTTACATGTAAGTACGCAAAACTATAAAGTTTTTACAATGACTCATAAGTATAAGCTATAACAAGTTTTTAAAAGTAGTATAAGCTATAAGTTTTCTATTATGTAAAGTATATTAAATATTAGGCTTTTTGATTATCAATTACAACCGTTTTTCAATCGAAATTAACCATTTTGGATTCAAATTAAACCTTTCTATTAAATAGATGATGAAAATTTAATTTAAATTGTTTAATTTGATTGTAAAATGCTTGTAATTGACTATAAAAAAAGTCTAATATTTAATAATAATAATAAACTTGTTATATTTTTTTAACTAAATTTTATTTAATTTCTGATGTTACATGAGGAAAACAATTAACTTCTGTCTCCTATACATGCCATATTTATAATAGGAGTAAAAATATTTTACTCATGAAACACCTTCTTTATTTATATATGTTAATATTAAAATTTTCTATATCTGAATGACTATTTTCCCTACTTATACCTATTTTGCATGTCTTTATTTTTTATATCTATGCATGTTTCAAAAATATATATTAGAATGTTTAAGGACATTAAAGTAGATAGTCGCAAGTCAGGTGTCTCTTGTGCGGTGTGCTGTAGAAGTAGGCGAAATTTCAACGGTAGAATTTATAGTTTTCCTAAAGAGAAAACTTTATTTGAAATTTGGGCATCAACATGCAGTGTAAGTATCGAAAATTTTAACGAAAAAAATTATTTATTTGCGAAGACCATTTCGAGAAAAATTTTTAGCATCAAAAACACTAAAAAGGGGGGCTATTCCAAGTTTATTTTTGCCGCATAAAAATCTTGAAAGTAATCCTTTGACTCCACTTTCTAATTTAAACTTTCAGTCAAAAGAGTTTTCATATTTTGACAAAGAAAATAGAGTTTCTAAAACATTTAATAATAATTTAAACAATAAAACTTATTCAAAAAAAAATTTAGAAAACTTAAATGCACCCTTAGAAAATTTTCAAACAGAATTTTCAAATAAATCGATTAGTTTTCGTAGGCATTGTTTGAAATTTCAAAAACAGGAAACATTTTATTATAAAAAATACTCAAGAGTTAATAAAACATTAGATTTCATTAAAAAAAAATCTTTATTTAAAAAAAAAAATTACGGCCCAAAAAATTCAGAACAGGAAATTACAACTAAAAATAAAAAAAGAAAATCAGGTCTCTTTATGTAGTACAATTGATAGGCAATCTCACTTGGCTTCGTTTCAAAAATTAATAAATTATTTGACTGTCTCAATAGTAGGAAATTATATGATAGAAATCCTTACCGTTCAGCATTGCAGCAAGATTAACAAATTTCAAAATATCTTTTAGAAATGAAAAAATATTTTCAATCAGTAAAGTCAATCACATCTAAAAAAGTTTATTGTATCGACGGTATGATGCAAACTTTAGTAGGCATTATGGAACTAAGTTCCGAAATATTTTCTCATTATGCTAAACATGAATGTTATTATTTACTCTTATCTCATTTAAACCAAGATGTTTTAGAAAATTTGTTTTCTTTGATTCGCTATAGAAATGGGTGTAGCAATAATCCTTCTGTGCATGAATTTAGCAACATTTTAGCAAAATTAATGTCCGTTAAATTAATAAATTATAAATTTGAAAGCTCTAATTGCGAAGAAGACGATGCTGAATTTTTAAATATAGACGATTTAAAGGATTGCTCATTAGAACAAGATGATTTGGAATCAAATGATCAAATTGATGAAGATTTATCCAATTTAGTGATCAATTATTTAGAGGAAAATCATTCTGAAATTTTAGAGGATAATCAATCTAAGCAAATAAATATTATTTCAAATAATGCCGAAAGGTACATTTGTGGCTATGTTATCTTTAAATTAATAAAAAAAATTTCTTGTGATCAATGTACGTCATCATTTTTAAAAAATTCTAATGAAATTTTGTTACTTGATTCGGAGCAATTTATTTACCAAAAAAATTATAAAAATGAAGCAGAAATACTTAACTTGAAAGCTCCAACTGAAAAAATTTTCGAAATAGCACAATTTCATATGCGTATATTTGATCACTATTTTTATTAAAATTATCATGAAAAATATTTGAGAAAAAATATATTTATATGTTGTCCTGAAGCCACAAAAAAATCTGAGAAATATTCTACGTGGTTTACAGAAAATTATAAATGCTACACGCACAAAATAAAGTTTTTAGAATTGCTAATCAATATTTTATTAAAAAAAGAAGCCAAATGGTTAAAGGAAAAGCTTTTAAAAAAAGTAGAACAAAAAGCAGATAGTAATAAAGGTAAAATTAAAATTTTAAATTCTTAAGATATTTTTAGCACATTTCATTCTGTCCGTCTGTTTGTGTCTTTATCTGTCTGTTTGTATGTTCGTCCCTCTGTTTGTGTGTTTGTTCGTTTGTCTGTCTAATTGTCTGTTTATTTCGTCTTAAAGTTAAAAATTTTTACTCATTATAGTTTTTGCAGGTTTTAGTAAATAAATTGTTGTAGTTGAACTATTCTTACTATATTAATTTAGTAAAATTACTTTTATTTTTGATCATTTTATTTAATACCTACCTACTAATGTATCTATATAATTTTCTTTTCATGAACGAGAAAATTGGATGAAAAATTAAAAGCATAAAACGATTGAAGTATTTATAATAATAATTTGAATTTTATAAATATAATATTTAATATAATGATGAATATTTTTGTTTGTTTGTTTTTTATTTGTTTTTGTTTTAGTTATAATTGTTTTTATTAATGAATTGTTTTTTTTTGTATATGTATCTATATAGTTACTATTATAATATAAGGGTTTTTTATGCCAAATGGAATATAAAATTTTAAGCTTTTTTTATATATTTTTATATTGTAATGTAATGTAATAGACGTATTCCACTTGGCTTTTTCCCTTTTAGCCGTAATATAAAAATTTTTTTAAAAATAAATAATAAAACATATTTACATATGTATTTAAAAAAAATATTGAAATAAGATTATTTTTAATTTTACCCAACAACTTTAATATTTTTTTTTCTCTATAGGTATAGGTAATCTACATTATGTTCATATAGTCCTATAGTCTTAATTCACAAATTTCATAAGTCACATTGACCAAGTCAATTTTAAAAAGTATAGGAGAAAAAGTAAAAAATAACAACAAATACAGCAATAACCTTACATTCCTTCAATTTCTAAATAAAAATTTTTTACTTTGATTTCTAATATTATTTGTGAATACTTAAAAGTAGTTTTAAATTTTTTTTTTGCTTAAGTAAGAATTAATTGTCTAAGGTCATTAAATTGGAAAAATGCAGTTGTACAATGTGTTTGAAAGTATTTCTGGAGATAGATGTAGAATAGAGATGACTAATTTTGTTAAAAGTAGTACAACATCTATTGATGGGTTCATTGCTACCGTACTCTGTATTATGTTTGTAGTCCGTTAAAAATTTAGTATTTCTAGTTTGCCTAACACTATCGTTAAGTCTAAATTTGTTATTAAGAGATTGGATAGAATACTATTATTCAAAATATCAAAAGTAAAAGATGAAGACAATAATTGTCTACGTAAAGATAAAGAAAGCATGTTTAATGAATTAAGTCTTGTAGTGTAACTAGGTAGATTAGCAAAATCAAAAGGGTTATATTGATTCCTTAATGCAAATAAAAGAAATTGCTTTTGAACTGATTCGATTCTATTGCATCAGAATTATCTTTAACCACTTGATATATTTTTAGGTCATCAGCAAACGAAATGTGAGGTGTATTGCTTAGATATTCCGAAAGATCTGAAATAAAAACATTAAACAGAAGCGAGCCTAAATGGCTGCCTTGCGGTACACTGGAAGTGACCCCGATGGTGTTGGATAATACACCACGAAATTTAACATTTTGAGTTCTTTCTATAAGATAAGAATTAAGCCACTCAAGAAATGAACCCGAAATGCCAAAAGTTGATAGTTTGTTTAGCAAAGTGAAGTGATCTACACGATCAAAAGCTTTGCTAAAATCAGTGTAAATTGCATCAACTTGGTACCCTTTCTCCATTTGATTCAGGATTTCAGATGTATAAACCATTAGGTTCATAGTAGTTGAACGACCTTTTCTGAAACCATGTTGTTGCTCATTTAGTTTTGCATTTATGATAGGAGTAATTCTATCAACGACAATTTTTTCAAATAATTTAGGTATAGTCGAAAGGATTGCTATACCTCGATAATTTTCCACCGATGCTCTATCCCCTTTTTTAAAAATAGGGGTTAAGTGGGAGGATTTCCACTTTTGTGGGAAAATCCCAATTGAAAGTCACTTATTGAAAATAAAATGAAGAGGGAAGATTGACTGTGAGAGCAATTATGTAAAAAGATTGGAGGAATTAAGTCCGGACCAGCACCCTTTTTTATATCAAGGCTCAAAATTGCTTCAAGAATATCATTTTCAGAAAGATACACCTCTGTAAATAGCAAATTGGAGCTATTAGATAAGGAATTAGTCGATGTGGTAACTGGTGCTGATGGGCGACAAACTTGTTGAAAATAATCAGAAAAGAAGTTGCAAATTTCTTTTGGGCAATCAGAAACCACATTGTCTTTTGATATCATTGAATTGGGATTCCCAAATAATTTCCGTTTAGTGTTAACAAAATCAAAACATTTTTTAGGATCAGTAACAAGTTTGTTGCCAATATCCGTGACATAGTTTTCATATGCTGCATTTGCTTTTTGCTTAAATTCAATTGCAAGTTGCTTATACATATTCAATAAGTCGTCGCATGGTGCTTGATGATGTTTAAGTTTTTTGTACATTTTATTGCGCCGATTTCTCAAGTTCCTAAGATCTCTATCTAACCATGGTTCTGTTGTTTTATGCTTTTTGCGAATTTTAGGAACAAAGGCATTAATAATTTGAAACAGGTTTGAGTAAAAGATAAAGATTAGTAAATTGATATCCTGTTGAACTAACAGTTCGTCCCATGTGATTAATGACAAAGCATAATTAATACTTTGATAGTCAGCATGAAAAAAATCGTATACAATTTCATTATTGTAAGATTTGGCCAAGAGTGGGATAGAAGTGGAGAACTCGAAAATAAGTGCGTTATGATGAGCAGAGTTGGTAAAGAGATTATCAACATCATCAGCGAGTTTAACCGACCCTCTATCATATGCATTTGAAAATGCAAGATCTAACCACTTATTATTACTATTAGGGTAACTGATAATTTGTTGTAAATCGTTACCGTAGAACTCGCTAATAAGACCGAAGTCAATTTCGTCATGAAAGTTAACCGGTAATAATAAATTATCAGCGTCGTCAACGATAAAAGAAATAGAAGGACGATTAAAATCGCCAAACACAAAAATTGAGTCATCCTCATGCATTTCTGAAATAATATTGTGATATACACTATAAAAATCAGAATATGAGGAACTGTCAGAGTTCGGAGGGAAATAAACAATACCTAGGTATAAATTATTTGTACCTAATTTTATTTTAACAAATTGGTGATCGAAGGATTGATGTGTACCAGTGATTAATGGTACACTAGATAAGTTATTCTTTACAGCAAGTACAACACCACCTCCTCGCGAACAATTTGCAGATAGATAATCACGATCCTTTCTGTAAATGGACCAATTACAATCAAGAATTTCCTCGTTTGTAAACGAGTCGTTGAGCCATGTTTCAGTTATAACTAATACATTGAAATTACACGACTTGGCATCAACAAAAAGCTTCTTGAGCTTGCCTCTCATACCACTACAATTGTGGTAAAACATTTTAATGTTGTTTATGTTGTTGAAAGTTTGAGAGGTTTTTTTAGAGTAAGTAACGTTAGATAAAGAGATGAGATTTGAAGTTTGGTTGAAACTTGAGTAATTACTTAGAGTTTGGACGAAAAAACTTGTTATAACTCTCACGTGATTGATTCAAATGATTGTAGTAGTTGCTATTGCAATGACTACGATAAGCCTTAAGATCCTCTTCGACCTCTTTAACAGAGAAGCCTATATTTTTGTGATATCTGAGATAAAGATCATATAAATCTTTATAATTAGATGGCAGGCCCTCATTGTCAATGAGAACTGATAGGTGAGTCCTAGTTTTACGTTCTATAACGGTGTTATACGAATCATTATGTAAAGAGTCTAGGAAAAGTCTAACGTTATAGAGAATCCTCTCATCTCTGAATCTTGACAGAGCATATTTGCAATCTTCTGTTAGAGATTGCTTTGTCATTCTAACGATTGGAGAAACAAGCGGATCTTGTAAAACTAGTTTATTATTATTATTAATATTATTGTTATTATTATTAATATTAATATTAGGTATGTTATTATTTTGATTATTATTATTATTATTGTCGTTACTAATATTATTATTATTATTATAATTATTATTATTATCATTATTATCGTTATAATTATTATTATTATTATTGTCATTACTAACATTTTTATTATTATTATCGTTAAAATTATTATTATTCTTATTATTGTTATTATTATTATTATTAATATTATTATTTTTATTTTTATTATTATTATTATTATTATTTTTATTATTATTATTATTTTTTTTTTTATTTTTATTTTTATTATTATTATTTTTATTTTGATTATTTTTAATTCGATTATTATTATTATTACTTTTAAATTTATTATTGATATTACTATTAACTTTATTATTATTTATATTATAGTTACTGGTAACCGGTCTTAAAGTATCTCCTTGGATGAAGTTAGAGTACTTTTTGCTATTGGTAGATAATGAACTCTGAATTGGAAATTTCTGTTTAGCTTTATTACTAAAAGGAACAGCGAAAGGATTAAGAAGAAGTGTTTTAGAATGCGTGTTATTATTGTTTGTGTTAATGTTTAAACTTGTATTAGTATGTGAAAAAGATTTTAATGTATTACTACTAGAATTAGACTCTTCTTTAAAAAGCTTTATTATACTACCTTTTTTCCATCGTTTGTAATTTATTATTTCACAAACTTTGGATTGAGGTACCATAACTTTAAAAGATTTATATTTCGGTTTAAATCTAAGATTCGTAGGAGTAATATTAACTATTATTACAGTATTTAAATTAAACTTATTTTTTAAAAACTTACTGAGATAATTAGAAGATGTGTAAGCTGCAAATTTAGTAAAGTACAGTGACTGGAGATCCGAATCCGGTTTAGATTCTTCCTTAGCTGACGTCTGCCTACGATCTGCAGTAATTTCTTTTTCATTTGGAAGTAAAAATTGAACCTTCTTAGTTGGCAATTTAGAAGCATTTGGAGAACATTTTTTAATTGAAGAAGGATTAGTTACAGATGGTAATTGATCCAAAGTATCAGAGCTCAAAGATGTCGAAGTAGATGCGGAAATTTGTGGAACTTTTATTGTTGATAGAGTCAGTTTAGGTGAAGATAAATTTGTATTATCAGCGCTACACTGAAGTAATTCATTATATAAAGAATTGTTTACGAAGCTTGATTTTGAAGCAGTTTCAGGAATATCTTGGTTCGAAAACGTGGCAGGTGAATCTTGAATTAAATCTGCAGATGAGATAGTTTCAGAACAAAAGCCAGCATGAGTTACATTTTTTGAATTTTTAACTGTGTTATAGTTTATTGGTTTAAAAATAAACGTATTCAGATCTGCACTATAGTTGAAAGGTTCATCAGTCTGTGTCCAAATATCTTTTGAGTTGCGACTTAGATACATTAGGTTGTATCTAAATGTATCAAAAGATGTATCAAGACTAGCATCTAGTTTCAAACCCATATTCGAAATTTCTTTTCTTAATGAATCTATCTGCTCATTAAATTTCTCTGCAACGTCAGTAGTACTGTCGATTAATTTTGAATTAAACAGTTTTTGCAGTTGTGAGTTAATAGAAGATTTTAACTCATTAGTTAATGATTTGATAGATTCATCAGTAGAATTTAATGCCGAGATAAACTCATCTTTATTAAGCACTGCATTCTGCTTCAAATGATCATTCTGCTTTACTGACGTTCTGCTCAAGGTGGTATTGAGGGCTTCATAATTTTCCATTTCATTAAATGACGCGGAGTTCATTTCACGCGGACGCGCATTTTATTGTGTCGTTACATCTTGCTGCAAGTCCTGTGTACTCATCTTTAATGTTATTGAACGAAGATTTGACTTTATCCAATAACATATTAATGCTGGAATGATAATCCAAGCATTCGTCACATACAAAGTATTGAGCCAGGAATGCAGAATACCACACTCTAGGAGCGTTTAAACAAACTCCGTGGAAGCGCCTCTTACAAAAACTCCTGCATGTAACAGTTTCGGTTTTTGCGTCATAAACTGTGCAGCTTGAACTATTGCATTTAACCGAATTCATTTTTGATTATATAAATAGTATTTACTTTAACAATTAAAAAAAACAATTTAAAAAGAGTTCAAAGTTTTTAGCAAAAGTAATAGCAGAATAAACAATAAATTAAAAAAAAAGTAAATAAGTAAATTGAAAAAAGCTGATTCCAATATAATTTTTTTTTTTTTTTTAAATTTAATTTTACAAAAGCACTGTTTAAAAGTTTATAAAAATGAGTTCAACACGGTTTTTTCTTCTTTTTTTTTATTTTTATTATTTTATTATGAAATAGTAAGAATATTAAAAAGTAATATTAATATTATTATTTTAAAGTTAAATAACAAATTAAAAATAAAATTAAGAATAAATTTCTCACGTCTACTTAGTTAAGCGTCTGATAAACGAAAATAATAATTATAAAATTTAATATGTACATATGTACTTGTTTTGATTTTTAAACTTTATTTAATTTGAATATTTGGTTTAAAATTTTAATGCTTTTGATCAACAAAAATATTGAGAAAGATAAAGAAGAGAACAGGAATATATTTACTTATTTTAATATAATATATACATATCTATGTTGTAATATCTATGTATTTGAAAGTTACTTATTTATGTACAAAATGTTCTATATTATAGCCTTGGCTTATATTAGCTGTATCAAATGTTTAATATAGCCAATCATTTAAATTTAAATGTACATACTTATAATAAAAATTTAATTTTTCAATATTGGGAAAATAATTTAATCGTTCTACCCAAAAGCATTTTATCATAACTCAAAACCTAAAAAGGTTAGAGCAGTCAATGAAGGGTTGTTAGAAAGTGGTGAAAGATTAGAAAAATTTTATATGTATGTATTGTACCCTATGTTGTATGTTGTTGTATGTATGTTGTCCGATGTTTCTCTTAATTGGGAACAGTTTCTCGTTTTATTACAATAAGGAGTAAAAATCTGCTTTAAATGATACTATTCAAAGAAAAGGACTTGATAGGTATTCTAAGTTTTTAATATTTTTTATTAAACCTATTAAGTAAAAAACAAAACTTCAAACAAAAATTAAAAAATTATTTTTAAAATTTTTTTTTTAATTTAAATAACAATTATAAAATTAAAAATGAAAGAACAAAAACATTTACACAAAACTAAAAATAATTTCAACATTAAAAATAAATTAATAAAGTAGGTAGTTTTTATTTTTAAAATTTGTAAAATACTACTATAAGAAGTAGTAAAATCAAATTTTTTTTCATTTATTTTCATTTTGTTTATGGCTTTAAAATTTTTAGTTTTGGATTTGATATTTCTATTTTCTTCTGTTTTTGATTTTATTCTGTAAGTATTTCTTTTTTACCAACTTTCCAAGAACAGTGTTTTCTCAATACAATCAAAATTAAAAAATCTAATGCTTTTTACGGTGGAAATAACTGTCTTTAGAACAATTTAACCAGGTTTTAAACTCTTCTTGTGCATTAGTTGCTTCAATACATATCTTTATTATAGTTTCCTTTAACTGGCAAATCGCTATATTATCAATTATAAAATTTTTAAATATTTGAATATGAAACTTGCGAATTTTGAAAAATAAATCTGACGGTAGAACTAAATTGCCAAAATCAAAATTTTCAGAATAACTCCTATGAAATATTAGTAATTCTGACGATGATGATAATGTTTAATCGTCAAATTTTTGTAGAATTTTTGCACAATAACTACACGAAACAGTTTTAAAAAGTTTGAAGAGTACATAACCTGCAAAATATCTAATAGAAGAATCGCTTAATAAAGTTGACGTATTAAGATTAGGATCACAATTTTCTTTTTGAGAGATTTCAAATTTTTCAATATATTTTTCATAATTATTTGAAAAGACGCTTGTAAGTAGATTAAACTCTGCTTCTGGATTAAGAATATTATCTGATAATGTTAAATTTAAACTATTTCTTAATAGTTTAAATTTATAAATTTATATAACTAAGGAGTTTCATTGACATTATTCTACCCATTACATCGTTGAACTCTTTTACTGATGGATTTCTAGAAAAGCCATTATGACCACGAATTATAAAAAAATTTTTTCAATCGGATCCGAATTTTTTTTGTTTGTCAAAATGTAAGAGATCTGTAATTTGGGATTAACAAAAAAATCATCTGACAAAGAAAGTATTGCATCAATTGTTTGCAGCAAACCATCTACCCAGTAAACTTTAGTAGGAACTTTTATTTCAGATAAATATTGTTTAACATGATGTAGGAACTTATAAACTTGATTATCTTTTTCCAAAGATGATTTTAGAGGTCTGCGATTATCATATCTAATTTTGCTGTTTAAACAATCAAAAATATTGTTAATTTTTTCTAAAAATAAAGCTGTTGAAATTGTTTTGGAATGAATATGTGGAGGAAATAGATTTTGATCTACAATTGTTTTAATTCCAGCAGCGCAGCTAGCACTTAAAACTTCTGTAGTTAGACTAACATTCATTTTCTGAAATGCGTTTGGATTTATATGACAATCAGTCAATTGTGGACATAATTTTGTTGTATTTTTTCTCTCCATGGAATGCAATTCCCTCAGTACACTACAGCTAGCTACTCCATCTGGTGTTTCTATGTCATATTTCAGCAAGCTATTTCTGTAATATTTAATAACATGGCAGCTATCGTAAATAACATACACTCTTCGATTATTAGAGATAATAAAAGGTCTGTCTTTGAAGACATTCATATGTTTAAATGCACTTCTATTGTTTCTACCTTGATCACAAATTATTGAGGTCACAGTCAAACCCATTTGAAAACAAAGATCAATGTTTTTACAAATTAAAGTCTTTAATCTGTCTCCTGTTAATGCATTTTTAGATGAATAATAACTAATTATTGTTTTCCAGTCGCTAAAATCACTACGGACCATAAATTCTAGGATTTCCTTTGCTACTTTTAGATAAGATCTGCTTTCTCCTAAATCTTCCAGTCCAATTATTTTCTCATGATATTCTGAATAGTTTAGTTCTGATTTTATAGCCATTGCATCAAAAATTAGTTATACTTGTTTCCCTTGATCATCTAAAGTTTTAATCTTTTCTGATATGGCATCTAAAATAGGTTGAATAAATCCTGGTGTTAAATGCTTAATAGGTGTCCATTTATAAATTGAACTATTTGATGGTAAATTTAAATCTAATCTGTCACGGAGGAAAGTGTAAGTTGAGCTTGATTTATAATGAATATTCATGGATATTGTTCTAGTGGATATTCTATATTTGTGCTAATACGTTTAGAAAGTAACATTTTGGCTAGTATTTTAGTATTATTATTAATATGGCTTATTTTATCTATAATTATTGAAATATCAGTATCAGTATTGAAAGTAGTTGAGTTATATAATTTTTTCTTTAAAAAAGCAAGTATAAAATATTTTTTTTTGTTCTTAAGTATTAGATGTTTATTTTTAATCTGTAATTGTTTTAGTTTCCTTTGTACCATTGCACATTTTTTTGCATAAAAATTTCTATTTTGTTCATTTTTTAAACAAAATTTACAGAAATCCGCTTCGATAGAACTTACTGATAATTTGCGTCTTCTTGCCGGAGATGGTAACTTTTCAATATCATGAAGTGTTAAGTGAGCGTTTTCTGAATTTCTCAAAGTATAAGTTTTATTAGCTAATTTATGAACTTATGGTTCCGGAGAAGTATGATTTTCCTCAACTATCATAAATTCATATTCGTTTAACCTTTCATTTATCGATAAGTTTTCTTGCGCAAAGTTTATTATAGACAACTACGAATGAAAATCTTTGTATATATGTAGTTATCTTTTGTTTTTATAAAATCATATCTATCGACTTAATATCAAACACATTACCTGTAAATTACAATTGGGATATGCAGTCTTCTTTAAATTTCTTTTAATGAAACTATAACTATCGAAATGTTTCTCACATATATATTTATTTCCTAGTTTTTAATCTATTTTTTTCAGATAAGTTACAACGGCCCATCCAAAAATATTATATAATTCAGAATTTTTAGGCGGAAACTTAAAAAATCTGAGTTTTGGTATTTCATTATTTTTATTTCTGCAATGTTCTAAAATACATTTAATAGAAAAAGTTCGTCTAATTTTATTATTTGAACTATTATTTAGTTCTTTATTATTTTTCAATTTCTAACTTTTTTTCTTTGAAGATCTCTGCAATTTTAGCATAAGAAGAATTTTTTAATTTTTTTAATCCAAAAAATGATTTAGGAAAATGAAAATCACATTTTTATACACGATTAGTCTGTCACAGTAAAAAATCTCCTGATCTATGTACATATCACGCGCAAAAATAAAAGAACTTAATAATTTATTAATTGTATGCATACATATGTATAATATTATTTTTTTCTGCGTATAAATTTTTTTGCTAAACACCAAAATAACAATTACGTTGCAATCAGCAACGATGCAATATTTTCTATATCTTTTTTATACATTACATAAATAAATACATATAAATCCTCTATTAAAAATATTAACCAAATATTAACTCTAAATAAAATGTAAATAATTTTACACCTAAAGTATATTAACTTTGGTATGGTGTTTGTAACCACCAAAAGGAAGCGAGTTAGATATGGACATGTATATATTCTAAATCAGGATCCCCTCCTGAGTCGATTTAACGATGTCCGTCCGTCCGTACGTTCGCACGATAACTCAAAAACTAATAAAGTTATCTAGATGAAATTTGTATAGTAGGTTACTAATTACAAAAGGAAGGCTAAGTTCGAATCTGGACAAAATCGGTCCATGGGTTCGGATTCTGGAAGCTTCCGAATGATTCAGGAGCAAACGAGATTATCTTCAAAACCAACAAAGATAGAACCTTTAAGTTTTGTACAATGATGTTCTTTCCCATTCGATTTATGTCTCTGAAATTTAAGAGGATTTGGTCCATGGGTTTGGATTTTGGAAGCTCCCGAACCAATACTAGCGCAAATGAGATTATCTCCAAAACCAACAAAGATAATATAACCTTCAAATTTGACAGAGTGGTATTCTTTCGTGTTTTATTTAAGTCTCTGAGATTTGAGAGGATTTGGTTCATGAGTTCGGATTTTGGTACTTCCAAACGAGCCCCAGAGCAAACGAGATTATCTCCAAAACCAACAAAGATAGAATCTTTAAATTTTGTACAATGATGTTCCTTCCCGTTCGATTTATGTCTCTGGAATTTAAGAGGATTTGGTCCATGTGTTTGGATTTTGGAAGCTTCCGAACGAGCACCAGAGCAAATGAGATTATCTCCAAAACCAACAAAGATATAACCTTTAAATTTCGCAGAGTGGTGGTCTTTCATGTTTTATTTAAGTCCCTGAAATTTGAGAGGATTTAGTTCATGGGTTCGAATCTGGGAAGCTTCCGAACGAGCCCCACAGCAAACGAGTATATGTCCACAACCAACAAAGATAGAACCTTTATTTTTAGCACAAGAGTGTGCTGTTATGTTTCCTTTTCTATAAAATTGGAAACTGACATTTGAAAGAATTTGAACCATGGGTTCGTATTTTGGAAGCTTCCGAACGAACCCCAGAGCAAACGAGATTATCTCCAAAACAACAAAGATAGAACCTTTAAATTTTTTACAATGATGTTCCTTCCCGTTTGATTTATGTCTCTGAAATTTAAGAGGATGTGGTCCATTGGTTTGGATTTTGGAAGCTTCCGAACGAGCCCCACAGCAAATAAATTTGTGAGGATTTGGTCCATGGGTTCAAATCTTGGAAGCTTCCGGACGAGCCCCAGAGCAAACGAGTATATCTCCACAACCAACAAAGATAGAACCCTTATTTTTAGTACAAGGGTGTTCTGTTATGATTCCTTTTCTTTAAAATTATAATTACTACGGGTTCGTATTTTGGAAACTTCCGGACGAGCACAAGAGCAAACGAGCATATCTCCAAAACCAACAAAAATGGAACCTTTAAATTTAGTACAATGGTGCTCTGGCATGTTTTCTTTATGTTCCTGAGATGGATTCGGTGAATTGGAGTGGCAATTCGGGTACCTGACACACGACTCCCAAGGACTAGCAATCTTCGAAATTAATAAAGATAGAAACTTGAAATTTTTTACAAGGGTGTCAAGCATATCCCAAGAGGATGCCTCTTTTACGTTCTTGAAATTTGAGTTGAATAAGACAGAAAAGGGAAGAAGTTGAAGCAGCTGCCAAAAAAACTTATGTATTTTTAATTTAATTCGAATTATTTAGGTGTAGGGTATTAATAAGTCGGATGCATCGACTTACTGTTACATTTACTTGTTTTCTTTTTATTTATCTGTATGGGTAGTTCTACAATAACATGTAATAAAGTTTTTAAAAATTAAAAATAATTAAAAATATTTTTTTTTAATCTTTAAATCGTATTTGAGAACAATATTGAGCCATTCTAATATTATTTTGGAAAGGTGCACTCTATATGTTTTGATTTAAACGAATTATATGAAGAATTTTTTTTTTTCCTGACACGGTAATGACACGGTAATGACACGGTAATGAAGTTTTCACGGAAATGACGTATATATGTTAATTATGGAAATTTTTATATTTTGTTTTTCACTGACGATAAGATTATTGCATTATTAAAATTTTAATTCATTTTTTTTTAATTTCGTGCTTTTTGCTTCAAAATAAAGTTTTATTTTATGTCCTAAATTTAAAATTAATTTTTAAGTTGAATTTACAAAGCAGAGATAAATAACTGAATGTCTGCAAATATTCAAAATACCTATAATAATTACTATAATACCTATAATCAATATAATAATTTTTATAAAGTTTATTTAAATAAAAATTCGAGTAACAATTCAATTAAACAATACTAAAAATAACAAAACATAAAACAAAAACATAAATTTGCACTTCATATACTCAGTTAAATTAAAATATAAAGAAATATAATAATGATTAAAAAATTACAGCTCCAGAACTTCAATTTTTTCTTGAAATTTATATATTTCCTCACCATTTTCTTGTTCAATATTAGGAGCTTTTAACACTCTTTGGATTTGATTGTTAGAAATGTATGATATATCATTCCTAACAACCTTGAATTTGGTTTTTTCTGTATTGACGCTTTTACATGACATTACTTTTAACTCACCATCTTCGGGATCTTCCAAAGACTGGCAAACATAGTTAAAAAAAATTCAGCATCAAGAGTACGTGTATAATTTTTCATTAATCTTACCTTTATTTTTTCCCTTTAAGACCAGGAAAAGTAGCAAGAATAAATTTTCCTTTTCCCACTTCAACATCAATATCACAACTTGATAATGGCGAAGAAGAATACACTTCCTCATACAGTATTTTTTTTTGTGTCGGTTCTTCATTGAGAAAATTTAAGAACTCTTCCTCGTCAAAATCTGTCTTATATTTTATCTCTCCCAGGTCATAGCCATGGCTACATTTATTTTGACAAGAAAAACAACTCAATTTTCTCATATTTAAAGTAGTTAAATTTTCTTCAGATACTACTTGGGGAACTTGAAGAGTACCCTTAAAAACAGGAATATCTCCAAGTAATGTCTTAGCAATATTTTGAATATCAGTTTCATCAATAATGAAAAATTTTATTCCTAAAAATAAATGGAAAAATGGTCTTTTTAATTTAAAAAACTGATTGAAAAATTACCTTTGCAATTATTTTTCAAAATTTCATACAAACTTGAAACATTATTTATAACTTGACCACAGGCAATCATTCTATCTGCAGTTCTCTTGCAGACCCCTCCAATGCCATCTGGTGCACCTTTTCCATGCCCGGATTCAAAATAATTCCAAGTTAAACACCCAGAAAACGGTTTGGCAGATTGTTCGAAAGAAAATAAAACATTCTTTTGTTCCTGTACTGGGTTGATGGGCCGTCACTTCAAAAATGGAGCACATTAATATTTCTTGGCAGTTGATCCAGAATTGGAAATAAATGGGCCCAAATAGCAGGAACATTATGCTCTAATGAAGAACTTAAAGTACAGTAACATTCATATTTCAAATTTTCATTACAAATCCAGTATACAACAACTGTATGCAGAGTTATTTGTGCTCTGGATCCGCCGAAATGGAAACTTTGCATTTCCTCTGCATACTTTATTCCATAATTTTCGCTAAAATCCATATGGATAAGAGCTTCATTTCCTTTTAAATTAGTTTTTAAATTTCGAATTTCTAAATATTGATGCAAAATGTTTGCTTCGTGAATCAAAAATTTATTAATTTTTTCTTTATACTCATTTATAAAATAATTTGGATGAACTTTTAAAGTATTTTTACTTGTTTTGTTCACTAATTTTTCTTTGTTAGTTTTTTTACAGGTAATTTTCTGTTTTTCAATAACCCATTTAAAATATACTACTTGTGTTTCAGCAATATTTGAAATTGGTAAAAATTTTCCTTTACACTTTGAGCAAACTCTTAACAAACAATTTACAGACAATGAACAACATTGATATTCAATCACTTCTTTTACAGTTTTTTGATTTATAATGTTGTTTTTTGAAAGTGCAGAAATAATATATTGCATATTTGCATGAATTATGCATTGGCACGTTTCACTATCTTTTGTTCTCATTTGCTTAATGTAAAAAGGGCAATTTTTACAGAACAATGCGTAACTACATTCATTAAGAGGATTTTCTTTTTTAAATTTTTTATGCAAGTTTTTAAGAGTTTCATTAAGAAACCTTGTTTGTTGAATTTCTGTCCCTTTTCTAATATAGTCTTTTTTTCCAGGACACATCCTCGAATTTTCAAAACGCAATTATTTTCTTTCGAAGTTCAAAATTAAGTCTACTTTTTCTTGAGGTTTCTAATTTTAAATTACATTTCGGTACACTATTTCTGTTAAAAAATTTAAATTTTGACAATAATTTGTATTTTTTTAAAATTTTTTCACAAACTAAATTTGTAAATAACTGTTTTCCTTTTATTGAATTAATTTGCGTATAGTTATATTTTAACTGTTCCTTTAAAGCTTCACCCATTAATAGATTTTTTGAAATAATTTCAGATCCTGATTGTATAATTTGGTCAACTCGTTTTTCTAAAATAGATTTATTGTTATTGTTTTTTTCATTTCTTAACCGTTCACATCTTTTTTGAGTTGTTTTCAATCGGGTTTGTAATTTATGAATTTTATTTTGCAGTGTTTTAAATTTTAAAGATCGTCTTTTTCGGTTTCTTGCTTTAATTTTTTCTAAATTTCGATCTCGTATTTGAGGAATTACATTTAAAATTTCTTCATCTTCTGTTTCTGGTGGGCTGTTCTCCCTCAGAATTCTCTCAGCATTTTTTAAATTATTTATATTGATCCTCGATTTTCTTTTATTTTGCCGCCAAACTTTTCGCTGTTTTCTTTGAGCCCGTTCAGACATGTCTCCAATAGGTATTATTTTTCTTTCTTCTTTTTTTTTTTAAATAGTTTTCATGTTCTTTTTGCTTTTGGTTTTCTTTTAAGATAGGGTCTTCCCGAATTCGTTGTCGACGTAGTCGTTCAGCTTCACGTTTTCTTTTAAGAATTTCTTCTCTGCTTATTTTTTTGAGTGGCATTTTAGAAAAAATGCAATATCTATTCCATTGGATTAGTTAATTTTAATTAGTTAAAGATTTTTTTTTAGAATTTATTCAATCATTTTTTTTTTTGGTTTAAACTTATAGGAAATGTCATTTCCGTGGTTTTTTGTCATTACCGTGGTCATGAATTAACCACGGGAGTGACTCCACGGGAATGACTTTTTTTTACTATTTTTGAATTAAACATAAAAATAATTAATATAAAATAATATTTAAAATTCCACCAGTAAGAGATAACCTGGTTCTTTAATATAACCACAAAAAACAATTAGATTTGGAAGTTTTAATAAAAAATTACTTACCACGGAAATGACAAAATCGTTTGTGAAACTAAACCAATTCACTTACTTTTACTTTTTTAAGAAAATTTATGACTTTTAAAAGAAGCGGCCTACTAAATTTTTGAAATATATCATATTTTTAAAATGTTAGCATTTGTAACGAAAAAAAAAAAAAAATTCTCTTAAATTTTTATATTAAATAGAAACAACATATTAGAAATTTTTGGAGACAAAAAATAGACGAAGTTTTCTCAGTTAATTCTTATTCTATTTTTTCTCTTTGTAGCTTTTATAAATCTCTTATATGTTTATTTTGAAGAGAAAAAATTTCGGGCATTTCAGTTGAGAATAAAATAACCGTTTTTTCTTTTGAATATTCGAACATCCTATTAGCGACACCACGGGAATGACATACTTCCATAGAAATGACAAATATATTTCATGTTTTTAATAACTAAAATTAAATTTTAGACAACTATTTCATGTAAATTATGAAGGTAATAATTTACAAAATATAAGTAAACTGTTTAAAGTTTAAAAAGCATCATTGTTTGCTAAATATAACTCGGCGACGCTCAATATACATGTTATTGCAGAACCACCCGTATTCAATTCAAAGCAATCAAAGTAAAACAAAAACAACACAACTAAATAAAAAAAAAATAATGACAAATATGTACATACAACCATAGACAAATGTAGTATGTACGATTTAGACGTATAGATAACATTCTTATTATGTTATTATACATATTTTATTTATTAACAATTTACATTTATTAATAAACATTTATTATTTACATTTAAATTAACATTATTTTTATTATTACATTTAACAGTGAATTTTTCCCAAGTTATTTTTTCTAAAGTTTTAAAAAATAAGTATTTAAAAAATTCCCATACGATTTACTTATCTATATGTTATTTGTCTATGCTATAACTTGCTTTTGAATACAACTCTAAAATCTCTCCTGATTAAGAATCAATAAAAATAACCAAAAAATTTACAAAACAGAACAATTTTTTTTTCATAAATGCTCATATCTTATAAACTCTACGATATAGACACAAAATATGTATGTAGGAATTATAGAAAAACAATAGACCTTTCCAACAGTGTATAAATATTGGGGGAGTTTTTTGGTAAAATCATGAGATATTTGGTTTTTAAAGAAAAATAAAAAAGATTGTTTTTTTTTTTCAAAAATGTTTAACTTTGCACTACAATATCTCCAGAACGGCAACACCTATCGCCACCAAATAACTGTTAAAATATTTTTCAGATTGCTATCTTATAAGATAAAAAAACCAAATATATATATATATCATACAGATTATCAGATAAAAAGGTTTTTATATAAAAATACTAAAACAACAAGGATGCTTTCAAATGTCCTATTCGTCCTTAAAGTATGAAATACGCCATTAAGCATATATATTTTTAGAAAGGTGGCAAGACCAAGTATCTTGCAAATATAGACATTTGGTCCTACGCGGGTACAACATTTACCATAGTAGAGCCAATTTTAGATTTGTTAAAAAAAGAAATAGAAAACCAATTTTATCAGGAACGTTTGTGTATTGAGAAAATAATAATAACAAAAATTAAATAGCTTCTTCACAACATAAAAGTCATATTACTTTCATAGCATTTAAATATATAAATTGAAAACTTAAAGGACTAATTTATCTACGATAGATGGGAACTGATGCATTATTTGTGATGTACCCATCTACAATTATTTTTAATAATTTTATATTTTCCAATCAATTATAATTTTTTTTTATAAAATCCGTTAGTAAAATAAAATTTTGTAACATATTGTATCAAATCTTCTGAAGGAATAAACAACTCCGTATTATTAGAAGCTAATTATTTTGCTAACATTATTTCTAGATGTTAGTTCTTTTGCTAACGGTTGTGATATTTAATTTATTGCGAACTTTATTTTTGAAATAACTAAATACAGAAAAAGCACACTTCACCGCTGCAGTGCTATGTGGTAGACATGTTAGTGCAATCATCATTAGTAAAAGTTAAATTTTTATTTGTTATTAGCATCCTCCATTCATTATTTAAAATTTCTATATCCACATTATCATTTATCGGAAAAGCTTGAAATTTTAAAAGATTTTTCGTGTTGTGAAAATTTAATTCCAAAAAACATATCAGTTTCGTTTAAATGTGTACCTGGGTCTCAAAATTTGACAGAAAGAGAAACTACATCCAAACATATGAAATTTTTAAGAATATTATTTAGAAAATGATTTTTTAAAGGTAATCTCAATGTATAAAATGTATAAGAGTTTTCTCTGGCTGAAATAGTTTATTCATATTATTTACTAAGTTTAATATTTTGAAGAAGATATAAAGTTAATTTGAATTCATTATTAGTCAAAAATGTTAATATAGATTTAATGTCAGATTCATTATTTCCTTCTTCATACACATAAAGAGTAAAGTAATGCTGAAGGCTAGCCATTGCTCTAATATACGATTTATTACATTTTCTACCACCGGACTAAAAATTTCTTGAAATTTCATAAAATCTCCTAAACGTTTTGCGCTGTAGATGAAATACATAGAATTTAGAAATTGCATTTAAATATTTTTCTGTTTTAAAAGGAATTTTTTTGATTTCATTTTGTGCACAAAGATATAATTAATGACAACTACGCACTAAATAAAAAATATTAGGTTTTAAATTTTGCCATTTTGTTGTTACTCCTGAAGCATAACTGAAGCATTATCTGTAGTACCTAATCCAATTATATTTGATATTGGAATGTGTTAAGTCTTTAAAATATTTTACAACGGAGTTGTAAATTCCTTCAGCAGTTGATTCTGCTAATAAAATTACGACAAAAAAACTATCCTTAACCATATTACAATTGCTATCAAAATATCGCACAATAATAACTAAACATTTATTTATTGGAATGTCTGTTTTTTCATTTACCAGTCTTGAAAATTAATTTATTTGCAGAGTTTTTATCAACTTTTCCAAAACAAATGGTCCAATTACTTCATTAACCATTGTTATTCCTTTCTTTTTTAGACAAGTAATGTTTCGGACAATGTATGTTGATTTTTCACATGCTGTTTGTCAAAGTTGGTAAAGAATCCACAATAGTGAAAGGCAAATTGTCTAGGATAACATATACATAATACGTAGAATTTTTAGTTAATTTTTTTTTGAATATAAATTCGTTTGTTGATGTTGCTACATCACTAGAGCATTTCAACCATGGTCGCCGAATTTCTCATGCTTTTCGATATTTCTGCTTTTGTTTTTCCAGTTTTGTTATACTAAAAAAATATATATTATTTTAAATAATCAGCACCTACCTAATTAGTTAAAGGGAATCTTACTTGAAATTTTGTTCAATTTCTAAGTCATTTATTATTACTTCCTCACATTGAAGTTTTTGTTTTTCTGATATTTTATCTTTTTCTATATTAATGAAAAATTGATTGTACCTTTCAGATTTTTTCTCTTTTGTAAAAATATCAGCATTATATCTGTGATTTTGCTATTTTGTAATTTGTATGAAGATTAAAGTGAGAAAAAACACTAACAAGATGTAACAATAAAAATAAAAATAACAGCAATTTTTAAATACCAAGGCCAATTGAGGAATTTTTAATTTAGCCGCTCAGCGCTCTGCTTTAAATTTATTTTTATAAAACTTTTATAAAAATTGTATTTTGGGAACTTTGGCATACGAAAACAGTCCCCAAAAAATTTAAAATATTATTATGGAAAAAAGTCCCCAAAAGCAAATTTATATAGTAGGGGCTGCCGCCCCCAAACCTTCGCTAAACCAATTATTGAAACCGTGATTTTGAATCCAACCGTAAAATCCCTTGTAATTATTTTTTCCCATGCATATTTCAAAACAAAGTATTTCATATATTGGGGGCTGCTGCTCCCAAACCCCCACTAAACCAATTATTGAAACCCTGATTTTGTATCCAACTATAAAATCACTCCTAATTCGGAACCTCATATATACATATATATAAATATTCTGGAAAAAGAGGCAACCCTGATTTTGAGTTCAATTCTTAAATTTCTTCTATTTCAGAATCTCACCTATACATATATAGAAATATTCTGGAAAAAGGAAATTGCTTGAAATTTGAATTCATATTTCAAATTTTCATTACAAATCCAGTATACAACAACTGTATACAGAGTTATTTGTGCTTTGGATCCGCCGAAATGGAAACTTTGTATTTCCTCTGCATACTTTATTCCATAATTTTCGCTAAAATCCATATGGATAAGAGCTTCATTTCCTTTTAAATTAGTTTTTAAATTTCGAATTTCTAAATATTGATGCAAAATGTTTGCTTCGTGAATCAAAAATTTATTAATTTTTTCTTTATACTCATTTATTAAATAATTTGGATGAACTTTTAAAGTATTTTTACTTGTTTTGTTCACTAATTTTTCTTTTTTAGTTTTTTTACAGGTAATTTTCTGTTTTTCAGTAACCCATTTAAAATATACTACTTGTGTTTCAGCAATATTTGAAATTGGTAAAAATTTTCCTTTACACTTTGAGCAAACTCTTAACAAACAATTTACAGACAATGAACAACATTGATATTCAATCACTTCTTTTACAGTTTTTTGATTTATAATGTTGTTTTTTGGAAGTGCAGAAATAATATATTGCATGAATTATGCATTAGCACGTTTCACTATCTTTTGTTCTCATTTGCTTAATGTAAAATGGGCAATTTTTACAGAACAATGCGTAACTACATTCATTAAGAGGATTTTCTTTTTTAAATTTTTTATGCAAGTTTTTAAGAGTTTCATTAAGAAACCTTTTTTGCTGAATTTCTGTCCCTTTTCTAATATAGTCTTTTTTTCCAGGACACATCCTCGAATTTTCATCCTCTTTTAAAAACGCAATTATTTTCTTTCGAAGTTCAAAATTAAGTCTACTTTTTCTTGAGGTTTCTAATTTTAAATTACATTTCGGTACACTATTTCTGTTAAAAAATTTAAATTTTGACAATAATTTGTATTTTTTTAAAATTTTTCCACAAACTAAATTTGTAAATAACTGTTTTCCTTTTATTGAATTAATTTGCGTATAGTTATATTTTAACTGTTCTTTTAAAGCTTCACCCATTAATAGATTTTTTGAAATAATTTCAAATCCTGATTGTATAATTTGGTCAACTCGTTTTTCTAAAATAGATTTATTGTTATTGTTCTTTTCATTTCTTAACCGTTCACATCTTTTTTGAGTTGTTTTCAATCGGGTTTGTAATTTATGAATTTTATTTTGCAGTGTTTTAAATTTTAAAGATCGTCTTTTTCGGTTTCTTGCTTTAATTTTTTCTAAATTTCGATCTCGTATTTGAGGAATTACATTTAAAATTTCTTCATCTTCTGTTTCTGGTGGGCTGTTCTCCCTCAGAATTCTCTCAGCATTTTTTAAATTATTTATATTGATCCTCGATTTTCTTTTATTTTGCCGCCAAACTTTTCGCTGTTTTCTTTGAGCCCGTTCAGACATGTCTCCAATAGGTAATATTTTTCTTTCTTCTTTTTTTTTTAAATACTTTTCATGTTCTTTTTGCTTTTGGTTTTCTTTTAAGATAGGGTTTTCCCGAATTCGTTGTCGACGTAGTCGTTCAGCTTCACGTTTTCTTTTAAGAATTTCTTCTCTGCTTATTTTTTTGAGTGGCATTTTAGAAAAAATGCAATATCTATTCCATTGGATTAGTTAATTTTAATTAGTTAAAGATTTTTTTTTAGAATTTATTCAATCATTTTTTTTTTTGGTTTAAACTTATAGGAAATGTCATTTCCGTGGTTTTTTGTCATTACCGTGGTCATGAATTAACCACGGGAGTGACACCACGGGAATGACTTTTTTTTTACTATTTTTGAATTAAACATAAAAATAATTAATATAAAATAATATTTAAAATTCCACCAGTAAGAGATAACCTGGTTCTTTAATATAACCACAAAAAACAATTAGATTTGGAAGTTTTAATAAAAAATTACTTACCACGGAAATGACAAAATCGTTTGTGAAACTAAACCAATTCACTTACTTTTACTTTTTTAAGAAAATTTATGACTTTTAAAAGACGCGGCCTACTAAATTTTTGAAATATATCATATTTTTAAAATGTTAGCATTTGTAACGAAAAAAAAAAAAAAATTCTCTTAAATTTTTATATTAAATAGAAACAACATAGATATTAGAAATTTTTGGCGACAAAAAAATAGACGAAATTTTCTCAGTTAATTCTTATTCTATTTTTTCTCTTTGTAGCTTTTATAAATCTCTTATATGTTTATTTTGAAGAGAAAAAATTTCGGGCATTTCAGTTGAGAATAAAATAACCGTTTTTTCTTTTGAATATTCGAACATCCTATTAGCGACACCACGGGAATGACATACTTATATAGAAATATATAGAAATGACAAATATATTTCATGTTTTTAATAGCTAAAATTAAATTTTAGACAACTATTTCATGTAAATTATGAAGGTAATAATTTATAAAATATAAGTAAACTGTTTAAAGTTTAAAGAGCATCATTGTTTGCTAAATATAACTCGGCGACGCTCAATATACATGTTATTGCAGAACCACCCGTATTCAATTCAAAGCAATCAAAGTAAAACAAAAACAACACAACTAAATAAAAAAATAATGACAAATATGTACATACAACCATAGACAAATGTAGTATGTACGATTTAGACGTATAGATAACATTCTTATTATGTTATTATACATATTTTATTTATTAACAATTTACATTTATATTATACATTTTATTAACATTATTTTTATTATTACATTTAACAGTGAATTCTTCCCAAGTTATTTTTTCTAAAGTTTTAAAAAATAAGTTTTTAAAAAATTCCCATACGATTTACTTATCTATATGTTATTTGTCTATGCTATAACTTGCTTTTGAATACGACTCTAAAATCTCTCCTGATTAAGAATTTCCTGAAGAAGAAAAAATTTACAAAACAGAACAATTTTTTTTTCATAAATGCTTATATCTTATAAACTCTACGATATAGACACAAAATATGTATGTAGGAATTATAGAAAAACAATAGACCTTTCCAACAGTATATAAATATTGGGGGAGTTTTTTGGTAAAATCATGAGATATTTGGTTTTTAAAGAAAAATAAAAAAGATTGTTTTTTTTTTTCAAAAATTTTCAATTTTGAACTACAATATCTCCAGAACGGCAACACCTATCGTCACCAAATAACTGTTAAAATATTTTTCAGATTGCTATCTTATAAGATAAAAAAACCAAATATATATATATATCATACAGATTATCAGATAAAAAGGTTTTTATATAAAAATACTAAAACAACAAGGATGCTTTCAAATGTCCTATTCGTCCTTAAAGTATAAAATACGCCATTAACCATATATATTTTTAGAAAGGTGGCAAGACCAAGTATCTTGCAGATATAGACATTTGGTCCTACGCGGGTACAACATTTACCATAGTAGAGCCAATTTTAGATTTGTTAAAAAAAGAAATAGAAAACCAATTTTATCAGGAACGTTTGTGTATTGAGAAAATAATAATAACAAAAATCAAATAGCAATCAATCTTCACAACATAAAAGTCATATTACTTTCATAGCATTTAAATATATAAATTGAAAACTTAAAGGACTAATTTATCTACGATATATGGGAACTGATGCATTATTTGTTATGTTAGTACCCATCTACAATTATTTTTAATAATTTCATATTTTCCAATCAATTATAATTTTTTTTTTTATAAAATCCGTTAGTAAAATAAAATTTTGTAACATATTGTATCAAATCTTCTGAAGGAATAAACAACTCCGTATTATTAGAAGCTAATTATTTTGCTAACATTATTTCTAGATGTTAGTTCTTTTGCTAACGGTTGTGATATTTAATTTATTGCGAACTTTATTTTTGAAATAACTAAATACAGAAAAAGCACACTTCACCGCTGCAGTGCTATGTGGTAGACATGTTAGTGCAAGCATCATTAGTAAAAGTTAAATTTTTATTTGTTATTAGCATCCTCCATTCATTATTTAAAATTTCTATATCCACATTATCATTTATCGGAAAAGCTTGAAATTTTAAAAGATTTTTCGTGTTGTGAAAATTTAATTCCAAAAAACATATCAGTTTCGTTTAAATGTGTACCTGGGTCTCAAAATTTGACAGAAAGAGAAACTATATCCAAACATATGAAATTTTTAAGAATATTATTTAGAAAATGATTTTTTAAAGGTAATCTCAATGTATAAAATGTATAAGAGTTTTCTCTGGCTGAAATAGTTTATTCATATTATTTACTAAGTTTACAATATTTTGAAGAAGATATAAAGTTAATTTAAATTCATTATTAGTCAAAAATGTTAATATAGATTTAATGTCAGATTCATTATTTCCTTCTTCATACACATAAAGAGTAAAGTAATGCTGAAGGCTAGCCATTGCTCTAATATACGATTTATTACATTTTCTACCACCGGACTAAAAATTTCTTGGAATTTCATAAAATGTCCTAAACGTTTTGCGCTGTAGATGAAATGCGTAGAATTTAGAAATTGCATTTAAATATTTTTCTGTTTTAAAAGGAATTTTTTTGATTTCATTTTGTGCACAAAGATATAATCAATGACAACTACGCACTAAATAAAAAATATTAGGTTTTAAATTTTGCCATTTTGTTGTTACTCCTGAAGCATAACTGAAGCATTATCTGTAGTACCTAATCCAATTATATTTGATATTGGAATGTGTTAAGTCTTTAAAATATTTTACAACGGAGTTGTAAATTCCTTCAGCAGTTGATTCTGCTAATAAAATTACGACAAAAAACTATCCTTAACCATATTACAATTGCTATCAAAATATCGCACAATAATAACTAAACATTTATTTATTGGAATATCTGTTTTTTCATTTACCAGTCTTGAAAATTAATTTATTTGCAGAGTTTTTATCAACTTTTCCAAAACAAATGGTCCAATTACTTCATTAAACATTGTTATTCCTTTCTTTTTTAGACAAGTAATGTTTCGGACAGTGTATGTTGATTTTTCACATGCTGTTTGTCAAAGTTGGTAAAGAATCCACAATAGTGAAAGGCAAGTTGTCTTGGATAACATATACATAATACGTAGAATTTTTAGTTAATTTTTTTTTGAATATAAATTCGTTTGTTGAATAACTTCTACTACTGATTTTGAGTTATTTAATATAGATAATTTGTTTTTATGCAAAAAAAAGAAATTGCATGTCGTTCTACTATGTGCTTAATATTGTTCGAAATTCATTTCAAACAAATTTTGCAAAAGGCTACATCACTAGAGCATTTCAACCATGGTCGCCGAATTTCTCATGCTTTTCGATATTTCTGCTTTTGTTTTTCCAGTTTTGTTATACTAAAAAAATATATATTATTTTAAATAATCAGATTCCTCACATTGAAGTTTTTGTTTTTCTGATATTTTATCTTTTTCTATATTAATGAAAAATTGATTGTACCTTTCAGATTTTTTCTCTTTTGTAAAAATATCAGCATTATATCTATGATTTTGCTATTTTGTAATTTGTATGAAAATTAAAGTGAGAAAAAAAACTAACAAGATGTAACAATAAAAATAAAAATAACAGTAATTTTTAAATACCAAGGCCAATTGAGGAATTTTTAATTTAGCCGCTCAGCGCTCTGCTTTAAATTTATTTTTATAAAACTTTTATAAAAATTGTATTTTGGGAACTTTGGCATACGAAAACAGTCCCCAAAAAATTTAAAATATTATTATGGAAAAAAGTCCCCAAAAGCAAATTTATATAGTAGGGGCTGCCGCCCCCCAAACCTTCGCTAAACCAATTATTGAAACCGTGATTTTGAATCCAACCGTAAAATCCCTTGTAATTATTTTTTCCCATGTATATTTCAAAACAAAGTATTTCATATATTGGGGGCTGCTGCTCCCAAACCCCCACTAAACCAATTATTGAAACCCTGATTTTGTATCCAACTATAAAATCACTCCTAATTCGGAACCTCATATATACATATATATAAATATTCTGGAAAAAGAGGCAACCCTGATTTTGAGTTCAATTCTTAAATTTCTTCTATTTCAGAATCTCACCTATACATATATAGAAATATTCTGGAAAAAGGAAATTGCTTGATTTTCTCAAAAACGCGAGGTTTTGATACGTTTCTTATTTAAATTTATATAAAATTTTGGCAAAACCAAAAATGAAAAAATGTTCCTAAAAAATTACTGAACTAAAATTAAAAAATATGGAATGAACTAAAGTCACAAAATAAATAAACAATTTTTTCCACCTTAGTTCTTTTAGTTGTTTTCTATATTGAGTTCCTTTTATGTTAGTTCATACAGCCAATTAAATTATCACAAATTGGTGCCTGTCGGTGGATTATAAAAAAATTCAATATTTAATAACACATTAATAAAGAAATTTAAAAATATTTAATATAAACAAAAACAAATTAATAAATCATTCATGTTGGATTGTTGATTATTGTTTCTTAATTTTGTACACTATCTGTAACCAATAGCTGTTAATCAAATCAATGACATAAGTCTGATTTAAATAAAAACGGAATTTTTAAAAGAATAAAGAAAAAAAATACTGTGTATATAATCGCACTGTACACTTAAAACAAAAAATTGAACTGATAAAATTGAATGAATAAGGTTATTATGTAAATGTATCAATTAAATTAGAATTATTTTAGTATTGTAATTTGTAACTCGTAACGTACCTCCATATAAACGTAAAAACATTTTTAAAGTAAATCAATATTGGTTCATATTGTTTCAAAAATTACTAAAAAAATTCTTATAAAGAAAATAAATTAAATTAGATAGACTTTCTTATATTGAATGTAAATATGTAATTTGTTAATCTAATCTTTAGTTATTTAGTATGTTAATTTTCCTTTAATTTCTAATTAAGTAGTGGGAGCAATTTATGTAGTTTTCTGAATTTATATATGAATATGTAGAGTAATTAAAATAGAAAAAATATTTTTGTATATTTTTACTAATTTAAAATAAAAAAAAAAGTTTTTAGGGCTCAATTTAAATAAACGGCGTACAATTTTTATACGCCAATTTTTATATCCCGAAATTGATAAGCGCGTACAATTTTTTATTTGTACTTTCATTTTAAAATTTTTTTATATTTGTTTTCAGTTTTAAAAACATTGCCTTGACAACATCGACAAAGAACAACAAAAAAATGTTATACGCTTTGTCGATTTTAAAATTTTAAAAACTTGCCGTACAGTACGTCGCGTATTTCGGGTGCTCTAATTTAAATACATGTATTTAAAAATTATTTGACATATAATATACGCCGTACGCTTTTATTTAGGTTGAGCCCTTAAAATAATTAAATGTTTAAATTTTCTATTTAGTTATAAGAAAAAGTGTATGAACAAAATAGAATAATAAATTTTAATTTTCGAATGTAACTTTTTTTAGATTTAAGAAAATTCAAAAGTTTTTAAATTATTTAAAGTTTTAAAATCTTAAATATAATAAAAATAGAAATAAAGTAAAACAGTGTCTAAATTACAGTACCTCTGTGGAAAAATAAATGAATAAAGAATGTGTATATGTTACTCATAAAAAAAACTTATGTATAGGTATATATAATATATATGTACTAATTTAATTTTAAATATGAAAAATTTGTTTCAAAAATTAAAGTCTTATTGTACATACATATATAAATAACTATTTTCAAAATTAAAGTTAATAAAATAAATAAATTTTTTAAATTGATCATTTCATTTCAATCAATCAAGATTTTCAATATAAAGAAGTAGCTTACCTTAAAATAATAAAATATCTAATGTTTCAGTTTAAGTTACTCAACCAAAATTTAAAATTTTTTTTATAATATTATTTTTGTCTTAGCTTTAATTATTTGTAACTTAGTCAAATGTCGTTTAACTTCGAAAGATAAATTAATTTAGAATTGAAAATTTTAAATTTGACTAAGTACATATGACTTTCAATGAACAAATTAAGATATACATACGTTAAATTCAGTTATGCGTAAAACTATAAACCCAAAAAAATTATTCAATATTTAGTTTTTTTCTAAAGTTTTATTCCAAATAGTATAATAATATATGTATACAAATCATAACTGTATATTTTGATTCAGAACCACTAAACGCATCGCAAAAATTTGCGCATTTGATTTGCAATGCGTAAATGAATTAGCCATGTAACAAAAACCCATCGCAAAATTGTGTTGCCATTAACAATTTTTAAAATTGACCTTATGACATTTGTTTGTAAATTTGCAAACATTTGAACCAAAAATCATTACTCGAAATAAAATTACACAAAAATGGACTGCAAAGCATTATATCTGAGTGAAAGTACTGATGAAAAAAAATAATATCGCAGTTCAACGAAAGATTTATAGGGATAAATATTTTTTAAATGCATACCGAAATGATTGCTTATTTTTTTCACAATTTAGTTTCATTAAGAACTTCAGGCTAGCAAATGTATGATATTATATGTATGTATCTATTAGACAAAATAAAAAATAGTCTGAAAACAGTTTTCGTATTATCAAATACAATTTACAAAATTATTTGTAATTATTTGTAATTTTTAAATACAATTAAATAAATTAGTAAACTGTATTTTATTCAAATATAATTTACGAATTTATTTTTTTGTATTTACAATTAAATGGATAGTAAATTAGTAATTTTCTGTTTTACTAAAAATCGAAATTGTAAAAAAAGCCTTCATTTCTAAATTACAATTCACAAGTGAAGGACATTTTTACAAGTCAAATAAAAACGTTTTAAAATATCATATGGTATACTAGAATGCTTAATTCTAGTAGAGAGAATAATGATTATGAAGATTTCCGGATGCTGGAAAGAATTGGTCCCAGAATTAATTATTTTCTTAATAATGATTTTAATTTCAACGAGAGATTTCCTTTAAGTGTTGCAGTAGTTGAAGATATTTGTAATAACATTGCACAAATTATTTAGCATAAAACAGATAAAAATTCTGCTTTAATATCTAAGCAATAAATATTAATTTACCTGCATTGGTTAAAAAATGAAGGCAATATCATGAAATGGCGGATTCATGGAATTTTTATTCCAACTGTTTGCAGAACGGCAACAGTTGCAATTAACTCTTAATATTTTAAGTCCATAGTTTCATGGCCAAGCAATAATAAATATGAAATTGCTGAAGGTTTTGCAAGAATTGCTGGTAAGAAATTTGTTACAAATATATACATATGTAAGTTAATATTAATATATTATTTCGATATTCCATTAGTTTGTATTGATTGTACTTTAATAAAAAATGATGCGCCAAATGAATCTGAACCAGCTTATTTTGACAAGGTTAGGTTAGGTTAAGATGTCACCCGAAAAGGCACACTTAGACCGTATTTGGTGCATTGTGATACCACATAGAAACTTTTCTATCCCACTTGTTAAACCCAATTTCAGCCTTTAGCAAAGCGAAGAATACTCTTCACATTTTTACCTGCTGGATCGCTAAGGTTGTAGAAGAGATATTGCCCTAAATGAGTGTTCCTTTTTGTCGACAAGGCTGGGCATGTGCAAAGGAGATGATGTTCGTTCTCTCCTTTTCATCTTTGCAGGCTCTACAATAGTCGTTTGCAGATAAGCCAAGTTTTTTGGCATGGTTCCCTATTAAATAGAGACCGGTGATCATACCCATTGTCATTCCAATATCTGTCCTTTTAAGAAAAACCAGATTATTAAATTGTCTTAAATCGGTTTTGGGCCATATCAGTCTTATGATATTGCACGAGGTTAAGTTTGACCATTTGTTATTTACCATATCCGTTATTTTCTTTCGAAGTAACGTTTTGTTTGTGAATAGAGGTATCCCTAGTCTTGCCTTGTGCGGCAGGACTTATAAGGTTGTACCAATTCTTGCAAGTTCATCAGCTTTTTCAGCCCAGAACACCTCGATGGCCTGGTACCCAGTAAAGCTAAATGCTAAACTGCCTGCTCATCTCGTTAAGAAGTTTTGGGCAGTTTATTACAGTCTTCGAGGTTGTATATGTTGATTCCAGAGACTTTAACGCAGCCTGACTATCTGACAGAATGCGTACTTGCTTTACAGTCAAAACGCTTCTTTCAGCAAAGTCAAGGCTTCTTGGATTGCCATAATTTACGCTTAGAAGACGCTACAATGTTCCGGTAGTCGGAAATTATGACTGATATTCAGATTTTCTGAGAATACCCATTTTGAACCATCTGTGTAGAAATTTCCTTGCTTAAGTAACTTTTGTTTGCCACCAAGAAAGATAGTATAAATAATTAAGTACACTGTTATTTTATGAAACTTAATTCGGAAATTTACAGTCAACCAAATATAATTTTTGAGACTGGCGAAAATTACTGACTATATTGTTTGCAGAATATAATAACAATAATTGGAAGATTATGTAATGCAGGATTAGAAATATATTAAATTTTTAAATGTAATTTTTATTTATTAATTTTTCAAGGTTACGTATAGGTTGCATTAAATATGCAAACTAATGGACTATTGGGAAGTTAATAAATAAAAAATACATTTAGAAATGTATATTTAATACGTAACCTTACTCAATAATAAATTCATAAATAAAATTTTTTATTAAAATTATTAAATTAATTCATATACATTTTTTGTTTTAAATTTATTTTATTTTTAATATTAAAAAACGTTAAACAAAACTAAATAATTAAATAAAAATTTTAATACAAAATACTATTTCACATTACAACAATTTATAACAAAAATATCTTTCACTCGACCAAGCTTCCGTTTCTCGAGTCATTAATTTCACTAAGCCGTTTATTATTCGGCTGTAGCTATTGTACAAGACTATGAGACGTAAATGTTTCTTTTATTTCTACGTCATCTATTATCTACAAGAACTACTTTTTTATAATTATTTTATTATATATTTCATTAAAATATATATTCAATATGATATTAATTCTAAGATATATATTCTGATTTTTTATATATTACATATTTATATAAGAAAACTTTATATTATTTTTTATTAATCTATATAGCCCAATCGAGGTTTGAACCCGAGACACCATTGGCGTGATATTAAAAAAATTTTTTTTTTGTTTAAATGTTCGATTACTTAAAAATTATCAAATACGCTTTCTTTAAAAAAAAAAAAAATCATAAAATCAAAAACATACTTCCAAAAAAAGGAAAAAAAGTTGTTCAGAACTTTATTGTGATGAATGAAAGGATTTATCCAATTTTAAAGGGAGAACGTCCTTAAACAATCATCAGATGACTGATAAAAACTATTTTGAACCACTAGGCCAACTGGAAAAGGAAAAGAGGTCAACGGGTGTAAAATTAATAACATCAAAATCCCACCAATAAATGGGATAAATAAAAACGAAAAATTTATTCAGAATTTGCTTAATTCGATCCAAATTAGTGTCAAAAACACCAGTATTGGTGTTAAAGTTTTTGCCTAAAAGTTTAATAAATTATTCACCAAACTCAAAGATGTGAATTGCGATTTTTTTAGCCACAGATCGCCACAGGAAACACCTATAACATTTGTTCTATACGGGCTCAACCAGATTCCTACTGAAGATTTATGGAAACAACTAAATGAATTGGACGTTAACCCAGTCGACGTTAAAGTGATGAAAATAAAAAATCAGAGATACACTAATCACACAACTTACATTGTTTATTTAAAAAAAGACGCCATTAAATTAAATGAATTAAACACCAAATGTAAAGCCATAAATCACATAAGTAGTGTACCTAAGCGGATTCTAGACCAGGAAATGACGTAACAGATGTTAAAGATAAGGATTGATGTTAACGATAAGGAAATGATAAGAGATAAGATAAGGACTATGACTCATCTATGACTCATCTATGACTCATCGAATAAATTTTAGATTAAGTTAGTTATTTTGGAATTAAAATACCAGGCGCGCAGATTTGAAATATTTTTTAAAGAATTAAATTAAAACTTTTTTATAAATTTTTTTCTCAATTTGAATATTATGTTTTTGGTGATAAGAACTTTTTGTGATTTTTTATGAAATATTGTATTTTAAAATTTTTTTTAAAAAATATGACGTCAGGGAATCTCCTATTAAAGTTTTTTTTCTCACTTTGAATATTATGTTTTTGGTGATAAGAACTTTTTGTGATTTTTTATGAAATATTGTATTTTAAAATTTTTTTTAAAAAATATGACGTCAGGGAATCTCCTATATAATTAAAGTTTTTTTCCGATGACTATACAGTAATTATAGAGTAATGTTGAAAATTTTGTTGATGTTGATGTTATTGTTGTTATTTTTTTGGTTTTCTTTTATTTAAAGAAATAGTGATAAGCGATGCAATGAATTAATTTTAAAAATATTCTGCTATTATACAACTTAAAAGCGTTGATTTATTTTAGATGAAAAAAAAAAATGAATAATGTTGCGGTTTTGACTGAAAATAATCTAAAATTGATAAGTTAAAAATAACAGAGAATACTATTTTCAAATCATCTAGCTAAACAAATCGAATGTAAGAATATTAGGGATGCTTTTGACAAAAAATTTGTTGATGTTGTTGTTATTTTTTGCTTTTCTTTTATTTAAAGAAATAGTGATAAGATGCAATGAATTAATTTAAAAATATTCTGCTATTATACAACTTAAAAGCGTTGATTTATTTTAGATGAGAAAAAAAAATGAATAATGTTGCGGTTTTGACTGAAAACAATTTAAAATTGATAAGTTAAAAATAATAAAAATACTAACGTCAGGGAATCTCCTATATAATTACAGTTTTCAAATTTGATAAAAAATGCTATTTGGAAAACATCCATAGTTCACCAAATTAATATTAGAACAATTTGAACATTAAGGAAGTAGCGGTTTTGACTGAAAACAATCTAAAATGGATAAGTTAAATATAATAAAGAATACTATTTTGAAATCATCTAGCTAAACAAATTGAATGTAAGAATATTAGGGATGCCTTTGACAAAAAATTTGTTGATGTTGTTGTTATTTTTTGCTTTTCTTTTATTTAAAGAAATAGTGATAAGATGCAATGAATTAATTTAAAAATATTCTGCTATTATACAACTTAAAAGCGTTGATTTATTTTAGATGAGAAAAAAAAATGAATAATGTTGCGGTTTTGACTGAAAACAATTTAAAATTGATAAGTTAAAAATAATAAAAATACTAACGTCAGGGAATCTCCTATATAATTACAGTTTTCAAATTTGATAAAAAATGCTATTTGGAAAACATCCATAGTTCACCAAATTAATATTAGAACAATTTGAACATTAAGGAAGTAGCGGTTTTGACTGAAAACAATCTAAAATGGATAAGTTAAATATAATAAAGAATACTATTTTGAAATCATCTAGCTAAACAAATTGAATGTAAGAATATTAGGGATGTTGCGGTTTTGATTGAAAAGCTTTAAAATAATAGAAAATGCTTTTTTAGAAAACACCTACGCAAATATGGAATTTTGTATAAAAGAAATGAAAAATTTAATTATTTCATCATTCAAACAATGGATACCATAGAAATCATAGATGACATCGTTATTGTACCACCAAGCACAGAAAATAATGGTGGATATAGGAACGCTGGATATAGCTACGCTGGATCAACAAGTAGTAACCAAATCGCCTCCACTTCACATCAAATCGCAGCATCTACCAGCAGAAAAAGAAAGGCAGATGATGTGACAGATATTCTCAACCAATTTAATGAAGAGGTAGAGAAAAAATCAGCATTTAAAAAAACTTTGTCAGCGAGAGACATCATTCGTGGTAAATACTACCACATATTAAAATTAAAAAAATTACATACTCAGTATGGTCCAAGAATCATGCTAGAGTTTGAAGGTACGGTTTTCTTTTTGCCTGCATATATGGTCAACATTTTAACAGAACAGCAAATACAAGTATTAAATGATGCACCCAACTTGTATATGCTGTCACCAACACCATATAAATACAAGCTGGTGACTGAGGAAATATATTCGCAGAACCTATTAGCAATCAATCAATAAAAAATTATTGTAACTAAAAAAAAAATTAAAAAATAAAATATTATATTTATATTAAAAACAAAAAAACAAAAAATCTTTTTATTTATTTTATTTATTTTATTTATTTTATTTATTTTATTTATTTGCAGTGAAATAAGTAAAACTTAAAGCTTTTAGTAAAAATTAAAAAAAAAAAAACTTTTATTTATTTTATTAATTTTACAGCTTTTTGAACTTTTGAACCTTATTATTCCCTTCTATGGAAATGAAATTTAATTAGAGAAGCTAGTTTCATTTAGAAATAACTCGGTCGAGTTGAATAAAACAATTAATTATTTTTATATATAAAAAATAATAATAAAAAATAAAAAAAAAAAATGTCTGAAATCGCTAAAAAAATTTTAAAAAAACATAATTTTTTATTTAAAAAAAATAATAAAAGTGAAAATAAAAAAGAAGTTAAGTCTTATATGATTTCGCTATTGAAAGACTTAAATGTGTTAGAACAATTAGTTAAAGAAAATATAAATTCTAACAGTGGCGTAAAATCTTCTTTATTAACTTCTATAGGACATTTAGAATCCTTTAAATATAAAATAAAAATAAAATTATTAAATAAAGACACTGAATTGAAATGGAGAACATTAAATTCTGCATTTAAAAACAGAATTGAAAGTGGTGTTATAACTAACATAACTGAGATAGACCCCAAAATTTTTTTAGAAAAGTGTAAAAAAATTGTAGAAGAAAAAATTAGACATATATTGCTAGAATATAATGCAATTAAAATTAACTTTGTCTTTTGTGGTGAATTTGTGAAAACAAACAATGAAGAAAATGAATATGATCTAAAATATTTAAATACAGAAAATGTTATAGTGTTAAAAATGAATAATGGTAATGATGAATGGTATGATAAACTGAAAAACCAAATTTTAATTAAATTTGATGATTTTCAAGAGAAAGGTAGTGGATGGGCATTATCTTCTATAATCAATTTAATTATCAATGTAAATGTATTTTCTTCATTTGCACCATCATCTTACATTGATTTGCCACCTTCGATAAAAAATAAAAAAGCGTGTATAAATATTAAAAATAGTGATGATGCATGCTTTGCGTGGTGTATAATGGCTGCTTTAAATCCAAAGACAGCTCATTCTGATCGTCCATCAAGTTATCAAAATTATAGTGAAGTATTGAATTTTAATGGTATTACTTTTCCAGTGTTACTAAATGACATTCCCAAATTTGAAAAGTTAAATTCAATTTCAATAAACGTTTTTGGACTGGAATTAATTAAAGCAAGTAATTTCAAAGTTATCCCGTTTTACCTAACTAAACTTAAAAAAGAAAAGCATGTCAATCTATTATTACTGCAAAATATTTATGAAAAAAAGGAGAAATTAAACACATATTACGAAGATGAAACGCATTCACATGAAAAAATCAAATATCATTATGTTTTAATAAAAAATATGTCAAGGTTACTTTCAAATGATCTATCTAAGAACAAAAGGCAAAAATATTTTTGTGATAGATGCTTGAATTATTTTTCAACAAATGAAAAATTATTATGTCATACAAAATATTGTGAAAAGGTTAACAACTGTGCTATCGTCTTACCAGAAAAAAATAAAAATAATCTCAAATTTAAGAACTTCAAAAATAAATTAATGGTGCCATGTGTAGTTTATGCAGATATTGAATGTATATTGAAAAAGATCAATTCAGATAATAGTTATCAAGAACATATTCCATATTCTATGGGCTACTATGTAAAATCAAATTATATTGAAACTACAAAATATAATTTTCATAGAGGAGAAAATTGTATTGAATGGTTTTTAAATGAGTTAAAAATGATTGCAATCTTTTTGGAGACAGATTTAAAATCACCACTAAGTATGAAATCGTTAACAAGCCCACAACAAGCTGAATTTGAAAGCGCTGAGGTTTGCTTTATATGTAACGAATCATTTTTAACAGACGAAGTTAAATGTAAAGATCATGATCATTTAAGCGGGGAATATCGAGGTGCAACACACAGCAAATGTAATATAGCCTACCAAAATGCGTTGTATGTTCCTGTAATTTTTCATAATTTAACTGGATATGATTCACATTTTATTATTAAACAACTAAATTCAGTAATCTTGGGTAAGATAGATTTACTTCCATTGAATAAGGAAAAATATATTAGCTTTACAAAATATATAGAAAATAGTAATATTAAATTTAGGTTTATAGATTCATATAAATTTTTAGGTAGTAGTTTAGAAATATTAGCTGAAAATATAAAGGAGTTCCCCAATTTAAAATCTCAATTTGATAATTTAACGGATTATCAATATAGTTTACTTAAACAGAAGGGAATATACCCTTATGATTATATTGATAGTCCGGAAAAATTTTTAGAATCAGTATTACCAGAAAAAAACTTATTTTATAATGAATTAAATAAATCAAATATAACTGAGGAAGACTACAATCATGCAAAAGTAATATGGAGTGAGTTTAAAATAAAAAATTTAGGAGAATACTCTGATTTGTATTTAAAAACTGATGTTTTATTATTAACGGATATATTTGAAAAGTTCAGAAATCATTGTATGAAAACATATGATTTAGATCCGGCACATTATTTTACTTTACCAGGCTATTCTTGGGATGCCATGCTAAAATATACGAAAATTAATTTTGAGCTATTAACTGATGTTGATATGGTACTATTTATTGAAAATGGGGTAAGAGGAGGTCTAACTCAAGTTACGAAACGCTATTCCGAATCAAATAACATATATATACCAAATTTTGATTCTACTAAACCAACAAACTATATAATATACTTCGACATTAACAACCAGTACGGTTGGTCTATGACTCAATATTTACCATTAAATAATTTTCAATGGGTAAATGATATTCAAAAATTCACTGAAAATTTTATAAGTAATATTTCTGATGAATCTCCTGTAGGATTTATATTTGAAGTAGATATAGAGTATCCTAAAAAGCTTCATGATTTACATAAAGATTTACCTTTTTGTCCTGAGCATTTGTCAATAAATTCCAATGATAAAAAATTATTAGCCACTTTGTTTGATAAAAATAACTATATCATTCACTATAGAAATTTGAAAATATCTTTAAAACATGGATTAAAAATAAAAAAAATTCATAAAATATTACAATTTAATCAATCACCCTATCTAAAGCCCTATATAGAATTAAATACTAAACTTCGTACACAAGCTACTGACAAATTTGAAAAAGAGCAATATAAGCTAATGAATAATGCAATTTTTGGTAAAACAATAGAAAATGTTAGAAAACGATGTGATGTAAAACTCAAAACTTATTGGCACGGACGATATGGAGCTAGTTCATTAATTGCATCACCATATTTTAAAAGTTCTTCTATTTTTAGCGAAAATTTAGTTGCAATAGAACTATATAAAACAGAAATAATTTTGGATAAACCCATCTATGTAGGCATGTCAATATTAGATATTTCGAAAACGTTAATTTATGAATTTTATTATAATTATATGAAAGAGAATTTTCAACAGGATTGTAATCTTTTGTATACGGATACAGACAGTCTTATTTTAGAAATAACTAATAAAAATATATATGAAAGTATTAGAAAAGATTGTAATGAACGGTTTGACACTAGCGATTATCCTTTAGATAATAAGTGGGGAATTCCTTTAGTAAATAAAAAAGTAATAGGATTAATGAAGGATGAAATGAATGGTAATATTATTACAGAATTTATAGGTTTAAGATCAAAAATGTATTCAATAAAAGTAAATAATACAAATTGTATAAAAAAAATAAAAGGAATTAAAAAAAATGTTGTAGAAAAAGAAATAGAATTTGAGGATTATAAAAAAAGTTTAGATGAAAATATAAATAAAACAGTTGTTCAAAATTTGATTAAATCAGAAAATCATAATGTAAATAGTATTAAGCAACAAAAAGTAGCTTTAGATTCAAATGATAATAAGAGATTTATATTAAATAACTCATATAATACCCTACCTTGGTGTCATTATTCAATATGACTAAAATAAATTAAAATGTAATGAAAATAAAAAAGAAAAAACTATTTAATTCATAAAATCACAATTTTTATATTTTATTTCCTATTAATTAAGCACATTAACTTATAAAATTTTTTTTAAAATAAAAAATAAATACGTATACATAGTTTGTTTTATTTTTTGCATGTGAAAAAATTTCCTTTTTTTTTTTCTCATCTTTCATTCTCTTGTAGGAGTGTAAAAGGCTTTCAATAGTGATTTTAATAAATAAACATTTTCAAGTGCACAAAACCCATTATGATTAAAATAGCATCTTTTACAATTAAGGTACTGATTTTTAATCATTTTTAAACTGGTTGATTCGTGTTCGTCTAAATCAATAACATTATAACATTTTAAATTATTTTTAATCCATAATTGCTTTTCACAGCCTTTAACATATATTTTTGAATAGTTGTTCTTCTTTAAAATATTTACAACATCAAAAAAATTAGTTTCTCCATCATTCCATTGAAATCCATGATGATGATCAGTTAGCCAATTATTTGTATACTTTGTAGATGATGTTAGAATGTGATAACTATACGGAGGTTTTATTATGAAGTGTTGAATTTCATCATTTGATGATAAAACTGCAATTTCTTTTAATATGAATTTTTTGTTATTATTTTGAAATCCCTGTATGTCTATTATGTAATATTCCATTTTTGATTTTTAATTTATAGATATTGCTATCGATAATGAACTGATTTTAATTTTTGTTTTAAATTATTTTATTAACTTCTCCACTCAATGGATAAAATTCGATTAATCGGTCATGCAATAACAGACAATAGGCTGAAGTATTTGCTGTTATATTAGCAATGGTTTTAAATTCTATTTTAACATCAACCGCACCTGTTTTTAAATTTTCATTTTGATAACGAGTATCTATTACAAAAATTGTAGCCTTTGTTTTATATTCCTCCCATGTTAATAACGGTTCTGATATAGAATAATTATAATAATTATTTCGAAAGTTAATGTATGCCTCATAAGCAATTCCATATCGATCTCTATCAAAATTTAAATTTATATCTTCATATGGATAAGCTTCTGAATTTAAATAAACTTTTAAGTTTTCAACATTACAATGGTCGAATTTAGAAGGATCTTTATCTATTTTATTTTGTTTATCGGTTTGTAGAGCAAAAATAATAAAACGAGGTTTTTCCAGTTGTGAGGTTGTTTTAACATTCCAAACATGATGATTAGTACCTGTTGGTAATGATGGGTATTCATACAAATCCCAATTTCTAAAACCTAATATCATTTTTGCATTTTTATCAATATTCTTATATAAGTTAAGTTTAACTGAATCGGCTAAATTGATATGTTGCACCCGCCATTGTACTTGAAGTAACTGAATTTTTGGTTTTTCATTAAGGTCAGTACAAATTAAAGAATTATTATCAGATCTTGAACGTACTAAAATTAACTCATGTTTTGCATTTGGAATAATATTTTTATAATCTTCCGTAAATCCCAAGAGTCTTTTCAATGGAATACAATAGTTAAAAAATTGCGTTCCTAATTCAATTGTTTCTTTTGGAGACCAGCTTGCATTTTTTAAAGCTTGACTCTCATTTTCATTTAAGGAAACAAAATTTTTTAGACATGTTGTTATTCCAACATTTCGACAATGATCAATTTCCTTTCCATTTAATTCATAGCGTATTTCATCGAATAGAAATGTCATTGCATTATTAATTAAATTAGTTTTTAGTGTACGACTTCCGTCATGCTTTGAAATAAAGCCTTCAATATAAAGTATGCTGGTTGATGGTAAAATATTTAAATTTTGATGCTGTATTTGTACTCGGATTATATCACTTTTATTAAATGAATTCACAAATGGTGAATATGTACGCCAATGTGCGCTTGTTATGCTTTCATCAATTATCGGGTTATTAAATAAATTATCCATTTTTCCCCTAAAACTTTTTTATTTTAAATCCAATAGATATCACAAATTGTTGATTTTCTGTTGTTAGAGTGACTCTGTTCAATTTATGATATCCTCTTTGTCTTAATGTTGAAGAACTATTAAACTGATGTATAGGATGCGTTGAATATTTATTATGTTTTTGAATGTTATTTTCATATATTATCATTTTTCCTGTTGTTTCAAGTGCATGCGCACTGTTATAGTTTCACCTCGAAAATTAATTAAACTACCGTTCTGATCGACTAGTTTTATGGTGATCGATCTTATTTGATTGACTGCAACTGGTAAATAAATAAGATTTCGAGGAACTTCAATTATTTTATAGCCAGGACTAACATCTATTGAAAACTCATGTAAAATATGAGCTCTCTCATCATTAATGTATGTTCCTTGAATAATATTGCATTCTATCCGTATTATATTAATTTTATTTATATTAACAGGAAGATCAGAAAAATGCCATATATTGGGTTTTAATTTTTTTTTACTAAAACCTAATAATTCACCAATCGTACCTTCACGTTCAAAATCAATCTCACTATCAGAAAAAATTTCACAATTTAATGTGTTATTGTTAGCTTTTATAAAAAGTTTACGCTTTTCTGCTTTAGTGTTACTTATTTCTAAATTTTTTTTAAGAAAATGTTCAATGTCTTCAATTTCATATGAGCCTGTAGGAAGAATAATGCTTTGATCTCCAATAAAAAATTTATTATTTGTTTCATCTATATTTGGTATAGAATTGTATGTCTGAAAATCTACTAATGCGCAAGTATATTCTCCCTTCAAATCTATTGGAGGAAAATATTCTGTTGTTAGAATAGAGTTTTTACCATTTAAGGTTAATGTTATAGACATGTTTACTTCTTAATGAATAAAACAATTATTGAAGTACATTATCTTTTTATATAATCATCTTCACAATTTATTATAGAACAATATAAACTAATACTAAGACATATAAATAATAAAGAAATTTTAATTTCAATAACCTTAAATATTATGATAAAAACATATTATTCTTCGCAATGAAAAAAAAAGATAACCTTGAACTTAAAAATTTAAATTTTATTAATGTAGGTCATATTAAAAGGAAAAAAATGTATCAATTTTTTTTATTCATTTTATTTTTTTTCGTTATTTTGTTTATAAAAAATAGACTTAGATAAGAAACTTAAACATAAGTGACCACAATTAAAAGTATTAAATTTCTGATATGTATAATAATTATATGAAAGTTTATCGCCCAAATATTTTAAAATTTCGGTTGGTGGTTGTAAATTTCCAAAACTATCAAAATATTGTATATCATTTAAATTCTTGTAATATGCTACCCAATGAGTTCCATGTCCAATTGAGTTATCTAAATTGATGACTCCACATTCACGATTCCATGGTTTGGATTTAGGAAGAGTATCTTTCATAAAAACTCCCCGAAAATATTTTAAATATTTCCTTCCAAAATTATTTATATCAATATTTGTTAAAGCCCGTTTGGGTAGCATACTTAGTGGTTTTTTTGAGATAAATATAATCCAAGTCCTTGTTTATATGGTTTTAAATGTAAACCTTTTCCTCTAAGAGCAATAGCTTCCATTATTTTATTATGGCGCTCACTTTCATTTAACTGTTTCTTAGCATTTTTGACGTCATTAACAGCTTTAGTTATACCAGCTGCACCACCGGCAAGAGCACCAACAGCCGAAAGACCAGCAAATATTGGAATTAATGGTAAAATACCACCAGTTTTAGGAACAGCAATAATTCGTGGAATTTTTATTGATTTTTTATTCTTACTTATATTTCTAGCAGCTTTTAAAGCAACTTTGATAGCATCTCTTTTTTTATCAGGTTTATAACCGTTAATAGCAATTTTAGCTTCTTGAATCACTTTGCTTAATGGTTTATTTTTCTTTACTTTATTAATTTTTTTTTTACATCCCATTCCAAGTTTAACTTTAGCATTCATTGCATTTGTAACCAGAAGTGCATTTGCTTTTTCATCCCAAGCCGAATCATGGGATTTAAATCTTTGCCAAGCTTTTCCAGCTAATATTTTATCAGCTATATGACGATCAGTAATATTACTATTGTTAGAATATGCAATATCGTGTTCACGACATGCAGCATCTAATTTATTTATACCTTTATCACCACGTTCTAAGCGCTCTTTAAGTTTAGTTCCTGGACCACAATAATTATATCCAGGTAGATGAAATTCAAATGGTAATTTATTAACTATCGAATTTACAATACCACTACCTCTCTTTTTGGTTACGGATTTGCTACTGATTGTATTTTTATTGTAGTCAATCATATGTAATGTTATATCAGTAACGGTTCAATATAAATTGATTTGATTAATGTATATATATAATGTTTTATATGAAATTAAAATTAGTAACCAAAATGAAGTTTATAAAAAAGGATGAGACAATAGAGATTAAAAATTTTGATTTGAAATATAAAAGAAAAACAAATAAAAAACATGGAGATGTACTACCAAATAGTGTTCGAGGTTTAATTGTGGGACCATCTAATTGTGGTAAAACGAATGTTATGTTAAGTATGTTATTAGATCCCAAAGGTTTGAAATTTCAAAATATATACATATACTCTAAATCGTTACATCAACCAAAATATGAATATTTGAAAAGAATTATAAAATCTATTAAGGGAATGGGATATAACGAATTTTCAAATAATTCAGATGTACTTAAACCATCAGAATCCCAACCTAATTCAATATTCATATTTGATGATATTGCATGTGATAAACAAGACAATGTTAGAGAATATTTTTGTATGGGAAGACATCAAGACGTGGACAGTTTCTATTTGTGTCAATCTTATACTCGAATTCCAAAACATTTAATAAGAGATAATACAAATTTCATAATCATATTCAAACAAGATGATTTAAATTTGAAACATATTTATAACGATCATGTTAATGCAGATATGTCCTTCGATAAATTCAAAGACCTATGTTCACATTGTTGGCGAAATAACTATGGATTTTTACTCGTTGATAAAGATAGACCTTTAAATAATGGTCGTTATAGAAGAAATTTTGAAGAATTTGTTCAATTATAAATAGACATTTGCAATTTATAAAAGCATCAGAACAGATCACGAACAGCAACTGAACAGATCAGAAACAAAAACATAACAGATCAACAACAGGAACAGAACAGATCAGCTTCAGCTCAGATTAGTTGCACTTAGTTAACAATTAAAATATGGATAAATCATTTAATGAAAAAGTTTTGAAAGACTTAATTAAAACTAGGAAAGATGTACAGAAAAAATATAAAGATTTAAAAATGGGAAAAAAGTCAGAGGAACAATATTTGGAGGAGACTTTTAAGCCAATTGTCGAACCAATTGAAAAATTAACGGATGTTGTAAAATATCATTATCCCTTCGAACCAAAAGGCAAACAGGAAATCAAAGAAGAATTTCATGATAAAAACGATGACACATTTAACTCAATAAGTCCAAATAAAAAAACGTTAAATTTTGAAAGTTTCAAAACGTCAACACCTAACAATAGTGCTTTCAAAGATTTAAAACATGACTTGTTAAGAACAACAATTTCAGAATCATCACCTCTTTTTAATAAATCACAACTAGATAAGTCATATGGACCTTATCTTGATCAACAAGAACATATAAGAAAACTGGGGAATTCTAAATTCAGTATTGATGAAAATAATCATAATATAATAATTGATGATGAAATTTATAGAGCAACCAACGGTTTACTTGATCTTATATTCAAAAAGAAACCTGAAAATTACACACAAACCGATTTGAAACAATATCAAAAAATTCTAGAAAAAACAAATGCACATAGGAGAAACTATGATCCATTAGAACAAATTAAAGGAAATAAAGGTTATAAGTATATTAATATTATACGAAATCTATATAAACATGAATATAACACAAGAGGTAAAAAGATTGGAAATGCTTATTTTAATAAAAAGTTATCATTATATCCAAATACATTCTCTAAACTATATTCAAAACAACTTCCTCAATATACTTATTGGGATGATCCTAATGAATTAGTAGATCGATTAAGACTTTTGGTTGCATCACGCATGGCCGGAAATAATAACCATCACAATGAAATTAATTCAATTATTGAAGAACTAAGAGAAGCTGATATAATAGAATAGCAATTTGATTAATTTTATTAAATAAAAAATGACAGTTGACAAGTTTGGTCATAGCATTAGCTACTCTCCTTATAAAATACAAGAAAGTCCACGGCATGTAATTGGTTTTCAAATAACATCAGATGGAGATTTTAATATTCAAAACAAACAATTAATCAACTTAAGGGATCCAATAAACGGTAATGATACTACAACAAAAAAATATGTGGATGATTCAATTAATCTCGTGAAGGAATACATAAATGCATTTAAGGTAAACTTTCATGAAGACATATTACAACATATAAGAAACGAAATATCACGTGTTTATGGAATTAATGATCAATTAAAAAAAGATTTGAAAGCTGAAATATTGAAAACTAAAGATGAGCAAAATGAATATACTGATAGTCAAATAAAAACGTTTATCAAACATATTAATGCTACAAGAGATGAATTGAGTAATATTGAAAGATATGTCTATAAATCAAATTAAAGTTAAAAACTTAATTTTTTAAAATAAAGGAAAAATGCTAAAAATACAATAAGTTTCCGATCAGTTCATAATAATCTTTCATGATGGACATACCACTTATTGGATATACACTAAATAATTTTTTAAATAAATATGAACATGATATTTTGGAAGAACATTATGATGAATTAAAAAGTAATTTTAATTTTCTATTACAATTCAAAAATTCATATCAAAAAGAAACTGCAAATTATGGATTTCACTGGACGTTATGTCCTTATGCTTCAGATACATCTGACTCATATCCGGAAACATGCCCTTGTATATCAGCTGAAAAAATTATGATAAGATGCAGTAAATTAATGCTATTATATAATAGAATGTTAAATAAATAAACAATTTATACATTATATATATGAACACTTTTAATTAATCATATGTAAAATAAGTAAAATAAGTAAAGCAGAGTTTTATTTTATTTTAGGAGGAAGATGATGAGAGTTATTTTCTGAAACGCAAAATAAATATATAACAAAAATAAATACTTTGAAAAGAATATTGTTTGTTTTATTTAATATGAGCAAGAGAGAGGTTGTTGAAGAGTTACATAAATCAGCACGAAAAAATTTCAAAAGACGTAGAGTTATAATCAAAGGTTTTGATGATCTGTGGCAAGCTGATTTAGTAGAAATGGGGTTATATGCTAAAGAGAATGAGGGTTTTAAATTTTTATTAACAGTAATTGATACATTTTCGAAATATGCGTGGGCTATTCCAGTAAAAAACAAATCAGCTGAAAATGTTACTCAAGCTATGTATTCAATTTTCAAAGAATTTAACCGATATCCAAAAAATCTTCAGACTGATAATGGCAAAGAATTTTTTAATATACTTTTTAAAAATTTAATGAAAAAATATCATATAAATCATTACTCGACTTTTAGTTCATTAAAAGCATCTATTGTAGAACGCTTTAACCGTACTTTAAAAGGAAAAATGTGGAAAGAATTTAGTTATAATGGAAATTACAAGTGGATAAATATAATTAAAGATTTGGTTCATCAATATAATAATACAAAACACCGCACAATTGGAAGATTTCCATCAGATGTAAATAAAAAGAATGCTAATGAGCTGTTGTCAACTGTGTATAATCATATTAAAATTTCACAACCAGCTAAATTTAAAATCGGTGACTCAGTTAGAATAAGCAAGTATAAACATGTTTTTGAAAAAGGCTATACACCAAATTGGACAACGGAAGTATTCAAGATAAGAAAAATTCAAATCACTTATCCCGTAACCTACTTACTGGAAGATTATCAAGGTCAACCCATACAAGGAAGTTTTTATGAACCAGAACTAATAAAAACTAAAATTAATGATATTTACTTAATTGAAAAAATAATAAAATATAAGGATGATAAAGTTTTTGTTAAATGGCTTGGGTTCCCTTCAAATCATAATTCATGGATAAATAAAACAGATTTAATTTAAAAAAAAAAAAATATTTTATTTATTTAAGATATATCCATATTATAAGTTTGTTTAATATTACGCAAATCAATTAAAGTGTTAGTTGATGTTTCATATTCAGTATCGTAAATTGTATAACTTTCCAGCTCTCCATTACTTAAAATTCTGTTAGTAGCAATCTCCATATATTCTAAACATTCAATTTTTAACGAGCGTTGCTTATAATTAGAATTGTATGAACAACGAACTTTAATTTCTTTTTTATCATCATATTCTAATCGAAAATGTCTAAAAAATGTTTGATCACTTTCAATTATTCCACCAATATTTCTTTCCTTTAATAAAAGCTCCTGTCTAAATGCTTCAATTGCTTCTTCTGCCGTAACATATCGTGGAGTTGAATCAGCTTTCATTATTTGATCATCTGCACTAGTTTCTCCTATTATACCATCAGTTGAAGTAGTTACTGTTTTTATTGTTGTTGACTGAATTGTAGATGAAATTACATGTTTTAGCAATTTTACTGATAAACTTATTACAATTGTCTCATTATTTGGGAGTATAACATTGAAATCTTTACTTCCATAAGCTGATTCATCTAACCTTATATTAGAAGTAGGTGCCGAATATATTCCAACAGTTAATAAACTCAATATATAAAAAAATTTCATCTTTCTTGTAAGAATTTAATATTCAATTATATAATAAAGATTTAAAGAGTTTGTACCTTACTTTACGAGAGTTAAATATAAAATGATTTTAATTTATACTAATATATAGTCAATTCTAAAATTAAATTTTTACTTCTCCCCACTTCTACTTTCTGGAAAAATTTTTTTCATGAAAATATTTTATTCGACTTATAATGGTGCAAACATATATGAACAACGGTAAATATTTATCTCTGCCATAAGAATAAGCCTCCATAAAATCCATATATTCTTCTTTAAAGTTTTCTAATAATTTTCTAAAATTATTTAATGTATCGCCTATTTTCGATTTGTTATTTTTTGCACTATACATATTCTCTATTGATGCTAAATATAAAATACCATCATCAATTCGTTTTCTTATCATTGACTTTTTCATCTCATTTTGATTATCTTCATATTCATTAAATGTACTAGACATAGACAATGACTCAAACTTTTCTGTTAATTTCTGTTTAGAATTATTTGGTAATATGTTTGAGATATTTTTCTCAATCATTTCCCAATCTTCTTCGTCTGTAAATGGACAATCTACACCAAAATTATTGGGTATGTTAGGCTTTTTTTTATTTTGTGGATTTCTTATTGCTCCAATAATCGAAATATCCCCACCATATACTTCCATTTTCACATGTTGCCAATCCAAATTAGATAACATTAATTTCGAAGTTGAAGACTCACCGTTTCTAATTTTAAATACACAAACTTTTTCACCGTTTTCTGGTGTAAGGTATACCTCTAAAAAATCATGGAATATTTTCCAATTGATTATTTGTATCGATTTCCATTTATGTCCACAAATACAATATTTATAACCATGCAAAATTTTATCACACCAAAACATTATGGCCTTTATACGTAACAATCTTGTTGTCTAATGACGATTTTAAGCTTTAAACAATCTTTTTATACATTTTTCATTAACAAGGAATTTTCGTTAATGCAAAATGATTATTATAAAAAATGCTTAACATACTTTACTTAGTAGTGAAAGTTAATTTTCTTGTTAAGCGTTTTGTATTTGTTTGTGTAATTGTTAGACATTAAAAAAAGAACGACAAACAAGTTTTTAATTAGAAAAGCCTTTGTCTTGACGTCAGGAGGCTTCCTCCAATAATTAAAACAATTTTCTTTATTGCAATGTAATGCTTTTATTTTTTACTATTTTTCAATAATCACAATTTTTAATTTTATCTCTTAATTAAATTGAATAATTGCTGGATCAACATAATTTTGTTTGATTTTGTTTATTTTTTATGACAGAATAAAGTTTTCTATTACATAGATAACATGAAAACTTTTCAAGGTTTTGCGAATCAATTCTAAATGTTTCAGAGAAAGAATTTATAGTTAAATGTTTTTTCTTATAATGCTGTACACATATTTTACACATTCTACGTGAATAGTCATTGTGATTTGTACCAAGAATCCAATATTTGTAGATTATCTTTTCATTACCAAATATCTTTTGTGCTTCTCTTTTTAATATGTTTTTTGTATCGATTGATAATTGTTTTACACGTGCAAATTTTCCTAACATTTCAAAATCTATATCATACATGGAGCTCTTCATGATTCATTTCTCATTCACAGAATTTATTAGACTAAAACGGAGATTCCCTGACATCATATTTCTTCACAAAAAATTTTTTAAATATATTTCATATCTACAGCAAATTGTTATTGTATTATATTTCTTTTTTCACAATTTTTAACAGTTTAAGTACCAGGTTAACAGTTTTTATTAGCAAAACTTACTATAATAATATTTGTTAGATATAGCTACTTATGTTTTTTCTACACTAAAGAACAAAATTAAGTTTTTTTTTTTTGCTGATAAGAAATTGTGTTTTTAAGATTTTTTTTTTTGCTTTAAATAACAAAACATATAAATTCTTTGAAAACAAATAACAACAACAACAACATTACTCTATAATTACTGTATAGTCAGTCAGTCATCGCAAAAAACAACTGTAATTATATAGGAGATTCCCTGACGTCATATTTCTTAAAAAAAATTTTAAAAATACAATATTTCATATCTACAGCAAATTATTGTATTTCAAATTGTAAAAATCACAAAAATTTCTTATCACCAAAAACATAATATTCAAAGTGAGAAAAAAAAAACTTTAATAGGAGATTCCCTGACGTCATATTTTTTTAAAAAAATTTTAAAATACAATATTTCATAAAAAATCACAAAAAGTTCTTATCACCAAAAACATAATATTCAAAGTGAGAAAAAAAACTTTAATAGGAGATTCCCTGACGTCATATTTTTTAAAAAAAATTTTAAAATACAATATTTCATAAAAAATCACAAAAAGTTCTTATCACCAAAAACATAATATTCAAATTGAGAAAAAAATTTATAAAAAAGTTTTAATTTAATTCTTTAAAAAATATTTCAAATCTGCGCGCCTGGTATTTTAAATCCAAAATAACTAACTTAATCTAAAATTTATTCGATGAGTCATAGATGAGTCATAGATGAGTCATAGTCCTTATCTTATCTCTTATCATTTCCTTATCGTTAACATCAATCCTTATCTTTAACATCTGTTACGTCATTTCCTGGTCTAGAATCCGCTTAGGTACACTACTCACATACTAGTAAAACGGACTTACTATAAATCCACTTCAAAAGGACAAGTTAGATATTATATATGCCAATCTTGGGGTCACGAAGCATTGTACTGCCACAAAACCATCAATGTGCCATTTGTGCAGAACATCACAATACATCAGATTATCTAGAAATAAAAAACAAGACCGATATAACTAAATGTGCGAATTGCAATAAGAAGCATACAGCTGGTTATATGGAATGCCAAAAAAAAATTTAATGCATCGAAATTATTAGCAATATACGTCAAAGGCAACAACAAAAAAAGAGATCACCTACTACATTCGAAGTGATCAAAGCTTTCTACAATAATTCATAAAGCAGAAAATCAACACAGTATTGTTAACAAACAACATTCTCATCAATCAGAAGCCGTACAGCCAATTCTTATTCACAATCTGTAAGAATAAACGAATTCAAACATACTCACAACCTGTAAGAATAAACAATAACCAAAATTCACATAATAATAATATTAATAATATTATACTAATAAATACTAATCCTACTAACAAACCAACAAATCAAAAAATTGCAGTAATTATAATATTAATAATAATTACTCTCACATTAATAACCCGTTAACATATTCAGAAATTCAAAATTTTACTAATAAACTTTTCGATATCGAATATTTTAACGACATTAAAAATAAAAAAACTGTTGCCATATCGACCGAAACATGGCCAAATGCAAAAAAATCTTTGTATCACTCAGATTATATTATATATCGTATGGATAGAATAAATTCTAATGGAGGCGGTGTTACATTACTTATTAAAAAAAAACATTAAACATATCCTTTTACCAAATTTGATAACAAAAATTTTCGAAATGTTATCAATAGAAATTGAATTTAATTCAGAAAAATATCTATTACAGGGTGCTATTTTCTAGGTGGTAACTATAGTTCAGACTTACCTAACAGAACCATACACGATATTAACTTATTTGTAAAAGAACTTATTTTGAAAAGAACTACTGAACATTTTCATTTGAGTCGTAGGGGTGCGCGGAAGTGAGAATATAACGCATAAATAAAAATTTAAATAAAAAAAGGAAAACTTGAACTTGTATCAAACTTGAAAATTTAATAAATATAAGTACATAGTTAAGATTTTCATTCAACTCTTAAAGTACACTTTTTAACTTAAAAGAAAAAAAAAATCATCATCATCAACTTTTGTTCATTTTCAAAATGAATTGCTTAAATTGCAATAAAAAAATTGAGAGAAGTTCCGTTAAAATTAATTGCATTCAATGCAAGCAAATATTCCATTGTGCATGTGTAAATATTAAGGAACATAATCTGCAATTTTTAAAAACAACTGGCAGTAAGTACAAATGTTTTAATTGCATCAAGAGTAAATCAATACCACATGAGAATAATACAGCTGGAAATAAGAGTGAGGCAATTAACAACATAAAAATAACATCAACTGTTCCGCAACAAGAAAATAGCAACAACAACACAAATGTAATTATAATGGATGGTATTACACATACACCCACTATTTCAATTAACATTCCTAATTCAACTAATTCACAACAGGAAAATAGCAACAAAAACACTAATAAAATTAAAATGCAGATGCTTTATACGGAAATGTAAAATATGAAAAAAATTAACAAAGATATGCACTCTGCTCTCAATATTTCGCAAGAAGAGAAAGTACTACTGCAAAAAAAGTAACTAATCTAAGAGAGCAAAGTGAACTCGTTACAGAAAAAAGAGCGTCAAAATGTAATTGAAATAAGTGGATTAAGCAACGTAAACAATGATAATGCTACTGTTAAATTGACAAAAATTTTGAGTGAATGTTTGAGTATTAATTTACCTGATAATCAAATTAAAAGATGCTATGTTAAGAAAGCATACAGTTCGAAACAGATGGGTGAAAATGAAAATAAAAATATAATGTACGTGCATGTCAACATTTTTGATACAAAAATTAAAATAATGAAAACGAAAAGATTTGCAAAACAAAAATTGAATACTACAGCAATAGGGGAAGAAGGCAGCAGTAATATTTTTATCAGTAATAGCTTAACTAGTTATAAAAAAGCTTTATGAATGCAAGCAAAAAAGGTAAAATGTAAAAAAGATTATAAATTTTTGTGGTTAAAAAATTCAAATTTGGTAATAAGAAAATTGATTTAAATTTAGTTACATAATATAAATTAAATTAAAATATATAGTTCAATTACATAATATAAATTAAATTAAAATATATATATTAAAATATTAGAAATTTAAGACGAAATTTTGATTTGTTTGTGTCTCATATTGAAACTTTTAGTACAGTACCAGATTTAATTTTTGTATAGGAGATTTGGATTTTTAATTCGGAGGTTGATCATTACAATCTACCGGGTTATAACTTTCATGCAGCTACTAACGAACCTTATGCTGTAGGTAGTGTGGGAGTTTTTGTAAATAGCTGTTTTAATTATAAAATTTTGAAGTATAATCTTAAGCTCTTGTGACGTAATAAAAGTTTGTTGTAGTAACAATAATGAACACTTCGTCTTCATATGTATTTTCAGGCTACATGGAACAAACCTATCAATTTTTATCAATGAAATTAACAGTGTACTTTTAAAAGAAAAATCTAAAAATTTAATAGTACTAAATGATTTGAATTTGGATATTTTAATTTCACATGACTATACTGATAATTATTTAACAGTGATGGCAAGTCATGGGTTAGATTCTTATCTTAATGAACCGACTAGGCCAGTTTCAGGAACATGTAAATGTAGTGACCCAGTTCACTAACTTTGTCACACTTTCACAAATTCTCAAATCACCTTATACATAATTTTTAATAAATAAATTAATGTTTCATTACTACATTAATTTATTTATTTTTTATATAATTATTTTGTACCGCATGGTATTTATTACTGCATGTAATCACTATTGGTCAATGAAAAGTACAGTTGAGGAACTCTCTCAATTTGTGGTTTCTATTTGATCAATGGTTCTTTTCCAATAGGAGGAAATAAAAAAGGAATTAGGAGGAAATGAACAAGATCAAAAATATTAAAAACGTTATCACACAGATCGGTTTATTTTATATTTGGTAAAAAGAGAATTAATTTATAAAACAAAAAGAATTAACAAAGAAGAAAAGAAAAAAAATTTAAATTATGTAAAAATCAAATTGTATCAATTTAAATCAAATTATTAAATTTGTCATTTTAAGTGAATTGTATCGAAAATTGAAATACAAAATTAAAACTTTTATATATATAATAATTTATAAATTACATGTGTTTTTAATTCTACAATTGGTAACTCTGAAAGAAAAGATATTTTAAACTAAAAACTTAATTTTGATTTAAAAAAAATTTTTAAAATAAAAGTTAATTTAAATTAAAATAAAATAAAGCAAAAATTTGAACATTTGAAAACATTTTTATAGTGATTCTCAATATACTGCATATAGGCAATAAACGTGCAGTTATTTGAAAGATAAAAAAAAGAAGTAAAAAAACAGCAATTTCAGTGTAGGGATTTAATACATGTAATTTTAATGATAAACTAAATTTCAAATGCAGATAGTTAAATTGAATTACAAAAATATTGTGTACATTCCAAAACACATTGTATTAATATTAATAAAATAATTTAGAAGCAGGTTTTGTTAAAGCATAACCGATCGATCAAGAAACCTAGTACCTGGTAGAAAAATTGTTAATTAAAACATCAATAATCAGCAATAAATAATTGAAATTTATATAGTCTTCAAGCGAGTTCAACACTATCATTGTGCATCAACAAGTATCAGCATTAGCATTTGGTAAAACCACATATTTCTTCACAGCAGTGTAACAAGTAATATTTATTTTAATCAATATATAAATAAATTTTATTTTTAAGTATATAAATATATAGTATATATAAATATAATATATAAATAATACATCCCTACATATTTAATTAAAGAATTTGATTTCATATTTTTTTATTTTTTTGTTGTAATTAAATTTTTATATATAAGTGATATAGGGTACATTGATATAGAACAATTTAAATTGAATATTTGTTTTAGTTTTCTTCTCAGTAAATTTTTATATTACATTCAAATTCAAAATAATTTTATCTAGTAGAATAGGCATAAGTAAAGTTTTATATAATTAGTTTAGTGTGATTAAATCTAAATAAAAATTGTTTTTATTACATAAAATAAATTTAATAATTTTACATAATATTATAGTAAAAACCGAATAAATTTTAGATAAAATAATATAAAAAAATAAAATTTTACATGCTGTTTAAACATATTATATTTATGCGAATTATAACATTAATTATATACATAGGTACATAGTAATATATATAAGTATATTTTTTTTATTACCTTTTTTATTTTTTTTTTTTGTTTCTGAATTTTAAATACGTAAAATTTATATTTATAATAAATTATAATATATTATATTTCAAAATACATTTCTAATTATACAAATCATTTTCATTCCTTTCCAGATATCTTGGTCAACTGTTTCAAAAATTGTCAGATTACGGGATAACAATAAACCCTTCAAAATGCATTTTTAGGGTAACAGATTTAGATTTCTTGAGTCACCGTATAACACCGGAGAAAATTTCTCCGTCGGAAGACCGGGTCAACGCAATTAAAAATTTCCCAATTCCCAAGTCTATTCGACAAATCCAAAAATTTATTGGTATGGTAAATTTTTATCATAGGTTTGTGCCCAAATTAGTTGAATTCCTTAGAAACATAGAATGTATATAATCTGGACGAACAGCCACATAGAAAGTATATAATCTGGACGAACGCGTCAGATATAGCTATAGGAGCCGTACTGCAGCAGCTAACAAATAAAGGTTGGCAACCTCTAGCCTTTTTCTCAAAAAAACTATCGTCTACCGAAAAAAAGTATTCAGCCTTGATCGAGAATTACTCGCCATTTACGCCTCGATCAAACATTTTCGCTACGCGGTAGAGGGCCGCGCTTTCACGATTTTTACCGACGATAAACCGTTGGTGCACGGAATTTGTTCCAAAACAGAATGAAACCCGAGGCAAACGCGACACCTCGATTACATTGCACAGTTTACGACCGACATCCGTTTTATCGCCGGTATACAAAACGTTGTAGCTGACGGTTTGTCGCGTATTACAGAAATTTGTGAGGTGGACTGCGACAACTTTGATCTCGTGAAAATTTTACAAATGCAGAAAGATGATCAAGAATTAACAGGGCTATTGGCTAAGCCGCGAGGTTCTTGGCAACTTGAAAAAATTCAGTTATCTGACCTCGAATTGTATTGCGAAAATTCTACCACTATTAATAGCCCTTACATATCAGGCTCTTTACGTCGGGCAATTTTCAATAACTTACATAACTTAGCCCACCCTGGAATCCGAAGAACCAGAAAATTGGTTACATCCAGATATTTTTGGCCTAACATAAATCGCCACTCGAATCTCTGGACCAAAGCCTGCATGGCCTGCCAAAGGTCAAAAATTCAACGTCATACCAAGTCACCTCACGAAGTTTTTAAAATTCCTGCAGGACGATTTGAAGACATACATATGGATCTGGTCGGACCATTTCCGATTTCCGATGGAAACTCCCACATTTTCACTGTAGTGGATCGATTTACCCGATGGCCTGAAGCCTACGCCATACCTGATATTACCGCTGTCACAATCTCAAAAACTTTTGTCACGCAATACATTTCACGATTCGGAGTCCCCGCCACAGTCACAACAGATCAAGGTCCGCAATTCGAAGTGAAGTTATTTCAAGAGTTAACAAAACTCCTAGGCGTGTTCCATACCAGGACTACGCCGTATCACCGTCAATCAAACGGGTTAGTTGAGCGGTTCCACCGTCCATTGAAGGACTCACTTAACGCTCGTGGAAACAGTCAAAATTGGCATATCGAATTACCAATTATCCTTCTCGGGATCCGCCCCGCGATTAAAGAAGATTAAATTATTGTTCAGAAACACAGATCAGACAGATCGGTTTATTTTATATTTAGTAAAAACAAAATTAATTTATAAAACAAAAAGAATTAAAAAAGAAGAAAAGAAAAAAAATTTAAATTAGGTAAAAATCAAATTGTATCAATTTAAATCAAATTATTAAATTTGTAATTTTAAGTGAATTGTATCAAAAATTGAAATACAAAATTAAAACTTTTGTATATATAATGATTTATAAACTACATGTGTTTTTAATTCTACATATAGACCATATCTTCTGCCGTTTTAATAATTTAAACAATTCGTTTTATATAATTAATATTGATATGAATATCACAAATCACTGTATGACTGGAATATTATTCAAAAATGTTTAGTGTAATAAAGTCAAACAGTATTTTGAGCTACCGGTTAGAATTAAAATTAACTATGTGAATTTGAATGATAAATTACTGTTTGAAAATTGGGATGCAGTTTATTCCGAAAATTCTTTAGATAGCGCTTATGATAAATTCTTTAATATACTATCTAATCATATTGATGAATGTACCTTAGTAAGTGAACCAAAAATAATTAAAAAACTATTAAAAATTTGGATGAATGATACATTACTTGCCAAGGTACAAATGACTAACAAGTTATGAAAAAAATACTATAAGAAACCAACCAATATTAGACTTAAAAGACACTATAAAATATTCTCAAAAAAACTAAGTAAAGAAATTTCTGTAGCTCATGAAAACTTTTTTAAAAATGAATTTTTAAAATGCAATGGTAATATAAAAAAAGAATGGGAAGTTGTGAATAGTTTAATAAGAAATAAACCGCGTGAGGATATTGTACTTTCTATGAACGATAATTCTATAACATCTGACAATGTAATTATTGCTGAGGAATTTAATGATTATTTCAGTTCAATCGCTGAAAATACTATTCCGTCTGAAAGTTCACTTTGCTGTAACAATTGTGACTTAAATCTTGTTAATGATAATTTAAAGAGAAAAAGTTTTTGATTTGAGCCATGCTCGGCATGGGAACTAGTAAAACTCATTAAATCACTTAATAACTCTAACTCATGTGGTATCGAAAACTTACCAACAGACTACTACTCAAAAGTATGTGTCATAACATATCTGATGTCCTTGCTCATTTACTTAACAAAAGTATTCTTTCCAGATGCATTAAAACAAACAATTGTAGTTCCAATTTTTAAGAAGGGTGATTCAAAGTTGATTTCAAACTACTGGCCTATTTCATTGCTATCAGCAGTTAATAAAATATTTGAGAAGGCTATAAAAATACGGAGTGAAGAAGTCAATAAAAGTGAGTTTTTCTGTCAGAAACAATATGGGTTTAGCGCAGGGGTTTCCACAGAGGATGCTCTAATACAAACAAGGGTCTAGATGAAAAGAAGCTTTGTACAGAACATTTTGTTGATGTTACTAAGGCATTTGATAAAGTAGATCACAGCATTCTCTTAACGAAACTTTATATTGTCGGATTTAGAGGATTTATGCTGGATTGGTTCAAATCATATCTTGATAAAAAAAACCAAGGGGTTAAAATAAAAGATGAAATAACCCCGGTATATTAAACTTGGAGTGCCGCAAGGCTCAGTCCTTGGACCTATCTTGTTTCTGATTTACATTAACTCGATCTTGAAGCAAAAATTCGACGGGAAGATAACGGCTTTCGCAGATGACCTGGCTTTTTCGTATAAATCTGATAGTCTTTTGAATCTTACGTCTGAAATTAGCTTTGATTTATCTATTCTTAGAAATTGGTTTGCTAACCATAAACTCGTGGAGAGCAATAAGATGAAAGTTGTGAATTTTCATTTAACTAGAGAAGAATCTTTACCCATGTACTTAAAATATCATGCAGCTAACTGTGCTAAGTTTATGCTGGATTTGTTTTATGCTGGATTTGTTTGGAAACGGGTTTTGTTCCTCTCATTGCTTTGAAATTGAGCCAGTAAGTGAATTTAAATACTTAGGAATAATTATAGATTAAAATCTAAATTGGTCTAAACATACAAATTCTTTAAAAAGCTACTGAATACTGAAAATGGTTTACTATAGTTTAATACACTCGAAAATATAGTATGGAATAAGTTGCTGGGGGGATGCATACCAAAATAAAATTAAACCACTACTTATCCTCCAGAAATATGTTATAAGAAGTATATGTAACAGAAATCACAGACATCAAAGCATGGAATTATTTCAACAATTAAAAATATTGCCCATCAGACACCTATACTTTTTTACTACGATAAAGAAATACATCACAAACAAACATATAGAACCAAATTTGCGTATAAATGAACAATACAATCTTAGAACTAACCAACATCGAAGAGTTAATATACCTATATTTAGAACAGCTAGTTATCAAAACTCGTACAACATTGTTTCATGTAGATTGTACAATAAACTTCCGCTTTCAATTAAAAATTTCCGAAATCAAAAGATGTTACTAAGCAAATTAAAACTATGGTTAATAAATATGGCACATGATGGAATTGAGATTTTGTTAAGAGCTTTAACCTAAGTCTTCTTTGTACATACTTACACTTACTTTTGTTATAATTTTCTGTTGTTTATTTTATGATGATTTAAGGTATATGATATGCTTATTACCTTTTTTGCTACATTCTATAAAATAATTTAGTCTTAAGAAATATCTTATGTATATTTTTGAAGGAGAATAAAGAATTAAACTAATAAAAAAAAAATTTACAAAATTAAAGACATTTTTTGTTTTTATTTTTTTTATTTATTATAGTCATATTTTGATTTACAATTAATTCTTAAAAAAAAAAAATAAAAACAAGATCGAATTTCTATTTACTACTCTACATTTACTGTTCCAATCAATAGGATTCTCTAAGGTATTTTGTTTCTTAATTATAATAATTTCTTTTGCATTTTAGCATTTAATTTACTTTTTTATATTTTTTTCAACTAATTTTACTTTTTGGTGCATTATATATATTGGAAAAGACTAATAAAGCCAATACCAATTTTATAAGTAGTAATCCTTAATCTAAACATAAACTAACTTAAAACTAAATTCTTAACATATAAAATAAAGATTCTGAAGTCTTCTTATTAAACTTTTTTTTAATCTTCTTCTTAATGCAAGTATTCTGATTCCAACTTCCTGTATTTGCCCAGACGGGCTTTTAAGCACTTCCTTTGAAACTTCCTATATATTTTCATTGTGGAGCTTATAATAAAATAAAAGACAAATTCATAATTTTTGGAGACTTTAGTAGTGGACACACAACTTGGAACTCTTGCAAAAGTAACCAATGGGGAAAAATTTTATACATTTCACCAAATCCAACATATTTTCCAAATTCATCTAGATGTAGATCATCAGGGTCTAGATGTAGACCATCGGGGTAAACCATCATAATCACTCTGAGTATAATAGAATGCAAAAGCTGATTCGATCTGAAATAAGGAAAGCGAAAGCTAAGTGGTTACGGCAACAATGTGCGGAAATTGAAATATTACAAAAACGGCACGATGATTTTAACCTACATAAAAAACTTAACGAAACTTCAGGTGTCTACAGAAATAGAATGTCAACTATATTAACAGATGACCAAGATAATAGTGCAGTGACTCCTGAAACGAAAAACCAAGTTTGGGAAAATTATATAAAAGACTTGTTCTGTGACCTTACTAAATCGAATATTTGTAGAGAAACAACATCTAGGCAACTGACGGGACCAAAAATTACAAAAAGTAAAATAGAAAAGGCCATCCAATCATCGAAAAATAACAAAGCAGTAGGTTCTGATGAAATTCCGGCAGAACTTATAAAATTTATCGAGTCTCATGTGCTATACTCTCAAGATTTTCTTAAAAATACTTCATAATCGATTGTATAAAAAACTGGAAGAAGCCATAGGAAAAACTTAATTTGGATTTCGAGAAGCTATGGGAACACGAGAAGCTTTATTTGGCATCCAGCTACTTCTACAGAATTGTAGGGACGTACAAAAAGAAGTTTTTCTCGGCTTTATTGATTACGAAAAAACTTTTGTTAGATTACAACATGATAAATCAATTAACATACTTCGAGCAATGAATATTGATGAGAAGTATATTATGTGTATTAAAATTTTTTATTGGTGTTTGATGCCAATTTTCGTCAAATTCGAAGATGTAAGTACAGACGATCTTGAAACACGTAGAGCCGTACGATAATAATGCATCAAGTCGCCACTGCTTTTTAACATCTATTCAGAAAGCATATTTTAAGATTCAATTACTGATGTAAATAAAGGAATAAAAGTAAAAAGGATATTTAACAATATTCGATATGCCGATGATACAACACTGTCAGCCGATAATTTAGATAATTTACAATATGAATAAGGTTAATCAACAGAGTAAGCAATTTGGTCTCAATATCAATACTGTAAAAACAGAATTTATGATTATTAGCAGAAGAATTATAGCCTACAATAACGCAAACATCACTGTGGAGAACAGAGTGATAGAACGTGTAATCAGTTTTAAATATCTTGGCTCCTGCTTGCATGAAGACTGGAATTCTGATAAGGAAATCAAATGCAGAATAGAAATCGCTAGAAATCTAATAAATAAGGAAGAAATTCTGTTTGTTTGTTTATTTGTTTGTTTGTTTGTTTGTGCCCTTTTCACGTAAAAACCACCAGTCCGATTGCAACCAAATTTTGCAGGAACGTTCTTACGACCCCGGAAAGTGTTATAGGCTATATCGCGTTTCGGTTCATTAACCCATTGCGGCCCGAGAGCCATTTAAAGCCGTTTCGTTTTTTCGTTGTCCTGCCTAAACGGTTTGATCGATTGAGTTGAAAATTTGAACAAATATTCTTCTTATCATTGGACGGGTACCGAAGAAATTTGGATTCAATATGTTACCCGGATTAGGCCCGGCGGGCTTCCAAAAAATTGTTTGTTTCCAATTTTGTATGGTGGTTTTATGGTCTGAAAAAAAGCCTGTGACAAATTTTTATGAAGATCCGGTAACCCGTTTGGGCACGAGAGCCGAACGAAGTTCATTAAATGTTTCTGTTGTCCTGCTTAAACGGTTTGACCAATTGAGTTGAAAATTTACAATAGTGTAGCTCTTTACCACAGGAGCTCACTGAGGTGATTTGGTTACAATCCATTAACCCGTTTCGGCACCAGGGATCAGTGAAGTTTTGTAATTTACTTAGTTGTCCCACTTAAACTGTTTGACCAATTGAGTTAAAAATTTATCAAAGTGTAGCTCTTTACCACAGGAGCTTAGTGAATTGATTTGGTTACGATCCATTAACCCGTTTCGGCACCAGCACTCAATGAAATTTTTCAATTTCTTTGTTGTCCCGCTTAAACGGTTTTGCCAATTGAATTGAAAATTTACAAAAGTGTAGCTCTTTACCACAGGAGCTCACTGAGGTGATTTGGTTACGAACCATTAACCCGTTTCGGCACCAGGGCCTAATAAAAATTTTTAATTTCTTTGTTGTCGCACTTAAACGGTTTTACCAATTGAGTTGAAAATTTACAAAAGTGTAGGTCTTTATAACCAAAGCTCTCTGAGTTTATTTGGTTACGATACATTAACCCATCAGGCTTCAGGCCATGAAATTCTCATTTTTTATTATTGTACTTAAACGATTTGACCAATTGAAAATTTGTACAAGTATTGCACTTTGGCAGACAAACTCATTCAATAAATTTTGTTGTGATACATTAACACATTTCGACACGATAGACTGTCAAAAAAAAATTTTGTTTCTAATTTCTGTCTAATTTGGCAGAATGAATTTACGGTTCTAAATTAGGCCTGTGACAAAATGTTTGTTAACGTTTGTTAACCCATTGCCGCACGAGCACTTATTAATAATATTTTGTGTAATAATATTTTATGTATATATTTTGCCTAATTTTGTGTATTGTTATTATTATTAAAAAGATATTTCCAACATTCTTTACTTTTATCTATACTGTTTCTAATATTCCATAAAAACCTCTCAATGCAAATTTCTAATATAGAACAGTAATTAAAGTAACATTATTAAGTATCTTAAGAATACTGTGTATAGAATACTGTGTCTTAACAACATAACATTTTCGGCCGTTGTTTAAAAACAGAAACAATCTCCTACATTAGACAATCATCAAGTCATCATTCAGAAATGCATTACTTACATGTGGTCTTTACATGTGGTCTACCTATATAAAATGCATGTGTATAACATGTTTCCCATAAAATATTGAAATATGTGCATATAGTATGTATAATATCCGTATATTTAAAAATACTATAAACTTTATCAATTAAATTAGAAAACATATTCACATTTCTGTACATCATTTAATCAAAAATGAGTACATACATATTTAAAGAACAGAAAACCTTACATTCTTATCCATATACAATTTTTACACATATTTTTAGCCAATCAATTAGGAAAAATAATTAGAAAAACTAAAGGTAAAAAAATTCTGGTTGATTTATAAAGGTAAAAAACAATCATGTATTTTTTATATTGAAAATATGTTAAACAGAACCTGAAATGTACGCATTTAAAAAGAAGTTTTTTTCAAAATTTGAAGAGCTGTCGGTGCTGTAGGATCTCCAACGGTGAGGGTACATAAAAAAGTTGTTCTACAACATTACTCTTTTAAGAAACCTACGCATAGTTAATATTTCATTGCTCTTTATTGAACAGTATATAAGTTTTAACAGACGGAGGGACAGAGCGAACTTAATAACAAATTTTTCAAAATGTGCTTAAAAGGATAATTCACCTAAACATGAAGTGACATTACTTACAAAAAAAAAATTGATTACATTATGGTCTTTTATAATTTAAATACGATTTTATGTTTCGGTATTAACGAATATTAACGAATATATAAGTTTTGAAAACAGACGGAGGGACAGAGCGGACCTAATAGCAAATTTTTCAAAAAGTGCTTAAAAGGATAATTCACAAAAACATGAAGTGACATTACTTACGAAAAAAAATGTACTACATTATGGTCGTAATTGAAATGCGATTTTATGTCTCAGTATTAAAGAATATATTGTGGAAATTCACTTCGCCGTAATTGTGTACTCAATAGATTATTGATTCCTTTAAAAATTTTTTGTAGAAGAATTGTCTCTAATTCTTGGCTCTGTTTATTCAATTTAACTAAATCTAATAAAAAATAGAATATAAACTACCAGCATCTGTAAATGCATAGTAATAAGTTAACTATATTAATTAAATTATATTAACGCAGAAACAAAAGTTAATAATTTTTATTTCATAAAGCCAATAAATATTCCGGGCAACGCCGGGTACTCTGCTAGTGCTTTTTATAAGTACAGAAAAATATTAAATAATCGTGATGTCAACATTAACTTAAGGTTGCTATTCCTTAAATGTTTTGTCTGGTCGGTTTTGTTATATGGTTTAGAGGCCAGGACACCCAAAGTAGCTATGATAAACAAATTGGAAGCATTTTAGATGTGGACATATAGACGTCTGTTACAGATATCTTGAACAGATTACATATCCAAAATGAAAGTACTACAGAGGTTGCAGAAAGAGAGAGAATTATTTTTAATAATTAAAAAACGAAAAGTAGCCTATTTTGGCCATATAATGCGAGGAACAAAATATCAATTAATACAGCTTATTGTCGAAGGCAGAATAGAAGGAAGACGAGGGGAAGGAAGAAAGCAACTATCATGCCTGAGAAATATTAGGGAGTGGACTGGTCTACGCATAATTGAGACTTAGTTCATTCAGCCACAAATAGAATGGAGTATGCCAACATTGCAGCCACCTTAACATAAAATTAACATGCCGACATCCAGCACTGGATAGGCATCAGAAGAAGAAGTATACCATCAATGCTAGATTTGGCTTTAACAAAATTGTGTATCTTTTTCAACAAATCCAGACTCTTAATAAATTAAACTCCGATCATCCACACTCTTAATAAAGTAAACTCCGACTTCCAGTTAACTTTACAATCAATAAAGCCAAAATTCTAAAACCATCACAGAAATATTTTGATTACAAAAACCTTAATCCTACAATTTTTAAGAGTAAACTTAATTTTCAACTTCGACAAATCAATCCACAAGAGTTAGTCTTGGATAATATAATTAAAATAGGTAATTTAATAGATAAATTCTCAGAAATAATCCTAACATCCGAAGCTGTGGCAGTGCCTAAAAAGCCCAAAAAATCCTCTTATCCAAAACTTGTGCTACCTCTAGATATAAAACGTTTCATTAAACAAAGAAGCAACAACGGATTTAATTGGTAACGAAATGGTTGCTTAAGAAATTGAAAATAATAATTGGAAAAAAAATAAAAGAATTCAAAAATAAAGAATGGAACAATAGCATAAGATCTCTTGAACACTGTTCAAAATCATTTTACAACAACATATTTATTTCACCTCTTAAATCAGGGTTAGCAATTACTGATAACGAAAAATCTGAAATCCTTGCCAATCATTTTTCTAATCAACATAATTTCACTTCTAACATGAGTAACTGCGCCACAAATAATAATGTGGAAAGGTCAGTGTCTTTAATCAATAATATTCTAATTACAGATTTTGAAAATATAACCGCAACATAAATTAAAGATTTTATTGACAATAGCAATAGTAATAAGTCAGCTGGAATTGATACTGTTAAAAATATAGTCCTGAAAAATCTAAATAAAAAATCTTTTCAAATCTTAACAAAAATAATGAATGTATGTCTTCATTTAGGTTATTTTTCCAAAAATGAAAATTGGCTTTAATCACCTGTATTCCAAAACCAAATAAAGAAAAAATCGACCAAACTAGTTGTAGATCCATAAGTCTTCTTAGTTGTATATGTAAAATCTTCGAAAAGTGTATCAAATACAGGCTTGGAAAACCTATGACTACAAACAATATTATAGCAAACGAGCAATTTGATTTTAGATCCAAACATTCCACAACCCACCAACTACTAAGGATTAAAAACTTTATAAATACCAAACTAACTGAAAAACTATCTATAGGGATTATATCCTTAGACATTGAAGAGGCATTTGACACAGTATGGCAAGATGCACTCATCCATAAAATGGACGAATATCAATTCCCATTATACTTAATAAAAAGCATACACAGTTTTCTAAAATTAATGAAACTAAAGTTAAACCAAAACCCATTACAGCCGAAGTTCCGAAAGGATCTTGCATTTCACCTATTCTATATAATATATTCGTGGCTTACATCATTAAATCAATAAATTGTCACATAGCGTTATTTGCCGACGATACTTTTTACTTCATCCAAATGTCCAAATAAAATAATAAACGCACTAGAATCTGGCTTCTTAGAAATTGAAAATTAAAATCAACACCACTAAAAAAGAGGCAGCATTTTTTACGCGGGAACTAAAAAGATGGCCCAACAGAGACCGTAAACTCAACAACAATATCAATATAAAGTTTGAAAACCACTTAAGTATCTGGGAATTATATTAGACCAGAAACTTAAGTTTAAAATTCACATAAATTTCATCATCAAAAAATGTAATATTTTATTAAAAAGCATTTATCCTCTATTTAATAGAAATTATGAACTATTGTTACCAAACAAAATTATAATTTTTAAAAACATTCTTCTACCAATATTAACATATGGAAGCCCAGTTTTCGGCAGTGCAGCCAAAATCAATTTAAATAATCTAGAAATCAAGCAAAACGACGTACTAAAAACCATTCACAACTTGCCACGATATTTCAAAACAAAGAGATTAATGGAAATTTCAAGAACCATTACCAGTACACTTTCAGAACATAAAAAATAACTTTACTTTGTCATGTCAAATTAATGAAAAGCCTCTCATTTGAGAACTTTTTACAAGATATCATTTAAATCAATTATAATAAAAAATATAAATTTTCTAATATTGCAAACGTGTATAAAGATTTAATTTTAAGATAGTTTTAAGATTTTACTTATTATTTTTTTTTTGATTACTAAGATTTTGAATTCCGTTTCCTTAGTCATAAATAAAGTGATTATTTATTTATGACTAAGGAAACGAATTAAAAAAAATTAAAAATGGAATTAAAAAAGAAACAAACAAAAATGTAAAATACAATAAGAATTATAGATGTAAAGATTTATATTTTAATCTCACCTCTAAACTCAAAATATAAATTTTAGACTAAGTATGGCAATAAACTTAAACTAAACTAACCAAAAGATATTTTTTTTAGAAAAGGAAAGTTTCTAGATATAATTGGTGCTGTAGATGAAACCCATACACTCCTGCAAATCATGTGGGGATAAATAAATAAGATCCCTGATGAGCACTTCTTTTCAACAGGAAAATGAAGCAGACTTTGAATGCTATAGTGGTAAGTTTACTTTAAATACCCGTAAATAATTTTTAAAACTACAATAACATGTTTAAAAAAATTTCATGACTTATGTCCACACAACACGAGAATTAAATCTGTAAATACCCGTTTTGGTGGTGTTTCTCAAGTTTCGCATTTGAGCAATGCTGATGACAAGTCAACTTGGTTATTAGGTAATTTTAGCTAATTTGTTAATTTAGCTAAAAAAATTTTGTTAATTTTAGGACGTTCGGGATATCCATTGTAGCCGTAATTATATCGAGAGGCTGTAGAAGCCTACTGACGAATATTTTAATGGTGTAGATGCAAAATTGGTATACCGATTGAATAGATATTTATTAGAAGCACAAGAACTTCACTGTTCACTATTAAAAGCGATACAAATATTGAACTAAAGTTGCGCACTCCGTAATATTTGCTTAAATTTTAAAATACCATTTGAATATAACACTTGAGAAAATGGCCCTGATTTCGATAGTCATTTCATAAAAATGAAAATGAAAAATATCATTTCATTTTAATAATTTTTTGAGATTTCGATAGTCGGCCAAAATGATATGGAATTTAAAATTAAAATGATTTATATTTTTTTTTTAAACCGGCAACACTTTCTTATTTTGAGGTTTTGACTATATAAAGAAAAGCTATAAGTAAAAAATTAAGATTTAAAACACGTAGTTCCCAATACTGTAATAGAAAAAAAGTGCCGAAAAGTGGTTCCTTAGTTTTTGGGTTCTGTTTTTTGGGGCGTGTTAAAAGTTGAACTTTGTTTTTTATGATATTTAAATTTTACTACAAAATCGGTGAGTACTGAGTACCTTTTTTTTAATCATGTCGGAACGACTTCTAATTCACAAATTAATGGGCTTTCTTGCAACCTATGCTTTCGCATAGTCATAGGTTATTTATAAAAATGCCTATGTTCACATAAATATAAATAAAATACTTCATAATGTTTTCATAAATCCATTTTTACAAGCACTCATTTAATAATTTCAAAAAGAGAAAATTTGACGTTTTAAATGAGTGTATTCATAAAAAATTACTATCAAAATCAGTTTCTTTTCATTTTTTATGATTTTTTAAATTTTTTATGACTATTGAAATCAAAAATTTTGTTTTTCATAAAAAATTAAAGTGATATGACTATCGAAATCAGAGCCAATGATATAGATTTTTTTATACATTTTATTTTTATTATTAAGATTAAAAATTAACAATATAAAAAACTATATTTTACTCAACTTGTTTTAATTACATTTTAAAAGCAAAAAAATGAATTTTAAAAGCAAAAATATAATAATGTACATTTACTTCATTTGAACTTTCGGCTCATTTGATTCACGATGAGCTACATCACAACCCAATCGCTTACTATATTCCATATATATATTTACAACTCCATCGATAGATATATTTAAATTTAATAAATCTATAACGGTTTGATCTAAAGCAGTTATGGTTTGGTTCTGATTCGACTACCGCCAGTTGCTGTTATGTATTTTTTATTTTGCCGTATTTTTCTTTGAACAGATTTTAACAGATCCCGTGTCCGGAAACGGAAATTATTATGGCCTGCGATTTTAATATCAACTTTTAATATCAATTACTAAATATAATTCACATAAATATAAGAAGTCTTGCTCCCAAAATTGATATATTACGGTTTTATATAACCAAAACAAATATTCACATCATTCTAATTTCTGAAACGTGGCTTGATTGTAATATTTCTTCAGAAATGCTCAGAATCCCTGTGTTTAAACTATATAGGTGTGATCGTTGTAAGCAAAATACTATGGGTAATCAAATTCGCGGGCGTGGGGTTGCTTTGTATGTTCGATGTGGTCTTCTAGTTAAACTGCTGTGTCTCTCGTCAGATAATGATGAAATCGAATTCATCCTTGCTGAGACTAAAATCAATGGGCGAACAGTACTAAATGACTCGGTATATTTTCCACATCCGGCTATTTATAAAATGGAAACATTTATCAAGGCTCTGAATGATTTGTCATCAAACTATGAACACGTATTAATTGGAGGGGATTTCAACATTGATATTTTAGATAATAATAATGCAATTAAAAATGTGTTTATCCGAAGAATTGAAAGTCTCTCTTTAAGCATTATAAATAAATATACCCCAACTCGATTTAGCTCTTCGCATAATTCTCTTTTAGACTTGTTCCTAGCCTCAGCTGAAAGATCTAATTGCATTCACAACTTTGGCCAAGTCTCAGTTCCAGGTTTGTCCGATCACTACCTAATTTAGATGACAGTTAATATCTCAGTAGACATTCCCAAAGAAACTATTTTGCAACTTCTGAATAACACATAGTTTTTGCAATCATTATCGTTTTCATTTGGCATTTTTTTTATTTATTTTTTGTTGTTTGTTTTCTATTTTTATTGTTATCATTTTTTTATTGTTTTTATTTGGCAAGTTTAATAATTATATAAAATTAAATTCAAAATAATAACTAATAACATAGTAGGAAATTCAAAATTAAAATTAAAATTTTTTGTTTTATTTAATTAATATAACAAAATTAAAAAATAATTAAAGTAAGCAAATGGAAAAAAAAAAACAAAATCTATTGAAATAGAAAAAAGAGAAAAAAAAATAAATAGTAATATAATCAAAATAAATAGTAATATACAAAGAAGCAAGTGGCAAATGATCAGAAAAGATACTTATAATTAATCATTTAACAAAATGTATGTCTTAGAATGGGGTGCAAAATATTTATTTATTTTATATTAATTTTTATTTATTATTTTTATATTAATAATCAAATATTTTTTTTTTTTTTATAAACCAATATAATTAGTGCAAATGAGTTTAAGCTACCCATTTAATGAATCAATAAGTCAAGTTAAGTCAAGATAAGATACATTGTAGAGAAACATACATTGCAAGGAACATACATAAAAATTGTTAATTACTCTAAAATCTTCAACAAATTATCAATCTCTTTATAACTTTTCTCTAAAAGCCAAATCTTAGTTAATTTTAAAAAAACTGATAAGTTACCAGAGTTCTTTATAGAAGCTGGAAGTTTATTAAAAATGCGAGGAGCATTATTTTTACAAACAAATTATCAATCTCTTTATAACTTTTCTCTAAAAGCCAAATCTTAGTTAATTTTAAAAAAACTGATAAGTTACCAGAGTTCTTTATAGAAGCCGGAAGTTTATTAAAAATGCGAGGAGCATTATTTTATAAAAATGTGAAAAATGGACTTTTTTAAAACGTGGTACTGAAACTAAGTTGTAATTGTTAATTCTTAAATTATAGTTGGTATTAGTGCGCCTACAATCAAGGTAACCAGACTTAATATAAAACACTTTTAGTGTTTTATAAAACAATAAATTTCTTATTGGAAGAATTTTTAATTCATTAAACAAAGGAACACACAATGTTAATCGCCCTTTTTTACAAATTAATCTAATTACATGTTTTTGTGATTTCAAAAGTGGTAGAATCTTATTATTATGAGTACCACCCCAACATACTATACCATATTGAAGCTTCGATTGAAATAAGGCGTAATAGACCATAGACGAAACTTTCATTGAACTGTACAAACTGACTTGAAATAGTTGTCTAATAACTTTATTAAAATACTCTTTCAAATGTGAAGTATGTTTAGACCAGTTAAAGTTCGAATCAATAATAACACCAAGGTATTAAATTCAGCAACTTTTTCAATGCAGAAGCAATTTGATGAGCAATTGGAATCTTCAACTTCAGAGATGGGAATTAGCGGATATTTACCACACTAGGATCTTGATAATAAAATTCATACCCTTCATCAGAAGAACCATATAACCTAAAATTCATTAATTTAGTTTTACTACTAATAGCTAATTTATGTTTATGAAACCAGTGCCTTAATAAATCAATATCAGATTTAACAATTTCTGCTAATTCATTTTGATTACTACAGGAATAAGTAAAGACTGTGTCATCTGCAAAAGCTGTAAGATTACCTTTAAATTTTTGTAAAAATAGGGAATTTATATAAATTATGAAAAGTATAGGTGCAAGAGCAGAACCTTGCGGAACACCTCTGTCAATACCTAAGATCCTACTAAAGTTGTTATTAATTTTAACTTTTTGCTTCCTATTTGATAAATAAGACTGAAACCAAAAATACATAAAATCACGAAAGCCAATATTGTGCAATTTACGGAATAAAATATCGTGATCAACTAAGTCAAATGCCTTAGTGATATCAATAAATAATGCAGAGGGCATTTTACTATTATTAAGGGTCTCATAAATTTCACCACAGAACTTCAACAATACACCCTCAGTTGATTTGCCTTTCAAAAAAGCAAACTGATTATCACTAAAAAATTTAGTTTTAAATAAAAATTTAAGAATCCTACTCTTGATTGTTTTTTCAAAGATTTTTGAGAAGGTAGATAATAACGAAATGGGTCTATAATTATTCAAATCTCGCGAGCTACCTTTTTTATGTAACGGTATAACAGTAGCTATTTTTAACAGTTCAGGAAATTTACCAGTATAAACACAGTTGTTAAAAATATGAGCTAAAACATCAACTATAAAATAAGAAATTTTTTTCAATTCGTTATTAGATATTCTATCCGAAGTTCTCGATTTGAATATTTTAATTTCATAATTGTAGAATGTAACTCAAACGCAGTAATTGGCTCATAAAAAAAACTGTCAGTCTGAAAAGGTTCACTTGCAACAACTGTATTAAGTATATTAGAAGAATAATCCTCAAAATTAAACTGCCTATTAATATTAGTAAAAAAATAATTAAAATGATTAACAACTTTTTCAAGGTCAGAAATTAGGATGTTATCAATTTCTAATAAATATTCTTTACTACATTTAGCCTTATTTAAAAGATTATCCACAATTTTTCATTCTTTTTTCGTATTACCTTTACAGGATTCAAATCTATGTTCATAAAAGTTATCTTTACATCTTATAACGTCGATTTTGAGTTCTTTACATAACTTATCATAGTATTTATTCAAACGATTTATATTAGAATGCTTTTTCTTTACCAACATTAATTTATTACGTCTTTTAATTTTATTAAGAAGATGTTGCGTCATCCAGGATTCCAAACCTTGTTTTTTAGCTACTCTAACTGAACTAGTGGAATAAGTACTTATATGATGTGACAGAATTTGAATAAATTTTTCAAAAGCTAATGAAGGATCATTAAGTGAATAAACATCAACCCAAAACTCTAAACTTAAACAATCCTTTAATTTGCCTATATCGATACGTTCGCAAGAATACTTAATCTGCTTTTTAATTAAATTTGGAGATGCTTGACTAAACCTTAAATCAGTCATAACATGATCTGTAATTCTAATATCGTTAACGAAACTTTGAAACTCAATATTACAATTTTTCTGAGATCTAATGAAAATATGATCAATACAGACCTTAGTAAAAGTAGTTATACGAGTAGGTTCATTAATTAAAGAGAGAAAACCACAAGAAGCCATTAATAATTTATATTCATTAACATCATTAGAAGTACTTGAAAGATCAATATTCAAGTCACCTAGTATTACGCAATTCTTAATTTTAATATTAGCTAAATATTTAGAAAATTCAGACAAAAATTTGTTTATACTACATACATGCAATCTATATACACAAACACAACAAAATTTCATTCTTCCAATATCAAATACTACATTTATAATATTCGCACTACATAAATTAACATATGCAACTTTACATTTCAAATCATTTTTTACAAATACACCTACACCACCAGCAGCATAATTGTTATTACATGTAGCAAAAAAATTGTAATCCGAATTTATAGCAAAATTATTCTTTTCATAATCATAAATCCAGATTTCGCTTAAAAAAATTAATTCAGGAAATTTAGAAAGACAATAAATATGCTGATAAAGAGTCAAAATTCTTACGCATACTTCTGATATTTTGATGCACAACACAAAACATATTCCTAACACCACATATTCCTAACACTTCTGTCGTTCTCTGTATTGTTCAATTGTCAGAGGTTTCGGCCAAGTAGGGTTCTCCTTTAATTCTTCTTTGAGAGATCTTAGTTTCAGATTTATGTTGAATTTTTCCTTAAATGAGGGTTACATGAATTCTCTCTAGACATATCTCGTTGTATGTAAAGCGACATCCTTGTCTGCACTGCCAAGGTATCTGATACAAATGGATTTTGGAAGTTAACAGGATTATTATTGTAATTATAAATATTTTCATTTGATCCTCCTTCTTTAAAAAAAACTGTATGGTGAATTCGTCTCTGGCTTGCAGGGTTCATGGTATTTTGGTTCTCTGGTTCGTTTTTACCATAGGGTCGCCATGTAATATTATGTTTGTAATATAATACTTTTGTGATATAAAGCTTTTTGCCCTGTGTCCTGCTCAAGTCAGTGTTGTAGTCAGTATTTTACAAACTAAATGTCCAAACAAAATACACAACTATCTTCCTATCAGCTAGAGCCAATACAGGAAGTACTGTCCAAGTCTCTTTAAAAAAAAAACAATTTATTTCCTTTTTATACCCGTACGATAGGATCGGGTATAATAAAATTACTCCTCCGTTTGTAACACCTCGAAATAAGCGAGCTAGATATACCTTCAAAGGTATGGATCGGATCAGAAAAAAATTCTAAGACTTTTGAGCCATGTCCGTCCGTCCGTCCGTCCATCAGCACGCTAACTCAAAAACTAAGAAAGCTAGAATCTTGCAATTTACACAAAATATTCTGGGAGTAATTTGTAGGTTCCCTATTTTTTTTGGTTGAGTTTGGACCAAGCCTTAGGGTAGCTCTCGAACACCTAACTTTTAGATCCCCACATTTTTTTTGCAATAGAGCTGTGAAATTTTAACTACTGATAGATCTCAAAAAATATTAGTTTTATTTTTAATAACTTTTTTTTGTAGCCCCATCCGTTACGGAGCTACAGTTCCCCAAAGGTTCAAAAAAGCTCTATATTTAAATTGTTATAGCACAAGTTGTATAAGGTATATCTTCATTTTGAAAACGCCAAACAATTTCTACTTTTATTAGCTTTAAAAGTATATATACAATAAATATATATTTGTGGCATACGGTGTCTTAATTTACCGTTATGTGAAACTCAAATTTTGCAAAATCCTTCAACCCTTCTATCTTCTAAACGGTTTAAGTTGGAAACTTGAAATTTTGACATAAGTTAGATCTTTGAAAATAAGTATGAGTCATTTTAAAAATTTTTTTTGTATCACCCCCCGTTTAGGAGCTGTAAGGGGTCAAAAACAGAAAATTTCCTATTTTTAAACACCTGTAACTTGAACACCTGTTAAAATTTTTTTGAAGTAATACAGAAAAATTAAAGCTTCAACATTATACTCTTATTTCTGTTAATAACTTTTTTTAATAATATAGCGTTACTTTATAATTGACGAAAGTGTTACTTGATTTTTTCAAATTTTCTAACAAATTTCTTCAACAAATTTTTTGCATTTGTTTTACTCGATAATTTGAAATTGTTGAGGATATAATGCGTAGTACAAAAAACTGTGAATAAATAAACAACATAACGGTTGCTTGAAGAATTTTTATTTATATGATATTAATATATATACATACTTATATAATATCATGTTTATTTACATATCGTATATGTCACTAGAGAATGAATGATAAGAGTATATATGTATATTATATAGCGCCGTATTTACATACATATATGTATTTTATTGAACTTATAGAAATTATTCTGTCAATGGAATATTTAAATATAATATAATATAATATTTAAAATTATATTTACTATTTTGTACTAAGTAAATTTAATATACATTTACCGCTTAGTATTAAATGGTACTATAGAATATTTGAAAAAGTTTTGGATTGATAATCGTTATGTGAAAGGTTAGAATCTACTTTTGAAGAATGTACATATAAACATATAGTTTGAATATATGTACAACCCATAGTTCTAGAAATTATAAAATTCACCCAAATTATTTTAAAATACTAAAATAATATTGAAAAATAATATAAAAAAATAATATTGTGAGCAGAGTGACAGGCTGTGAACGTACTAACGGTTCGTACGGGTATCTAAGAGTTGACAAAGGCAACTGTATTCTTCCTCGTTTTGTTCTGATATTGATTGTTAATTCAGATCGATTTTAGAACTGATCTTTATGATTTTCATGTTATTTATACAAAAATTTTTACAATTTGACTTTAGTAATTTGTTCTTGTATTGATTTTTAAATCTACAATAATTTAATTGTGAAAGTGTCAATATGGCATTTAAGAATAATAAAATTTATTTTTAAAACGTATTTTCTTTTCTGTATATAATATAAATTAGTTTTACTAAGTAATATGTTTTACATTTGGTTTATTTACTTTTATGCTAAAAAAAAATATTATGTAATTTTAAGGTATTGTATTACTTAAATTTATCATACAAAAAATTTATTAACAAAATTCGTTAACAATGTTGCGTAATTTATTAGAAAGAAAATTATTTATATTAACATGTAAATGCATATGTTGCTCAATAACAATAGGCGGTAAGTACAACTTTTTTGTACAAGATTTTTGTTTTTTATAATTTTCTAAATATTTTTGCCTTTTATAACTTTTTGTAAATTGGTTTTTTAACTTTTGTAACCAAAGGTATAGTATTACACATTAAAAAGACTAATCGTCTTACGTGTAATGCAAATAAATAAATAAATATCCATAACAAGCGACTGACTTCAGTTTTGCAGCAACACTACTGCGAGTTGTGAAACAAGTTGAATTCTTTTTCTCACTTTTCCATTTTTCTCAATTTAAAAATCCCACTAAGATCCTAGACCGTACCGACCAAGAAAGTTACCTTTTGGATTTATTTCTAATCACACACCCTGAAAAATATGTGCTTTCATTTAATTCCCCTTTCATTAATTGGGGGGTATTGATCATTGTTTAAAAAATGGAAGCTTCAGCGTAAGTCCAGATATCAATCAGAAGACTATTAGCTAGTATGTATAGTATACTTTTAGAGTATGGCGCTGTAACTGGGAGGATCTGAATACTTTTTGAAAACTTTTAATTGATCACTTTTCTTGCGCAATAAGAATGTTAGCTTTGTTGCGAATGCAATTAGTGAAACTATATTACTGGGAATAATTTCTTTTAATACTACATTTCATGAAAAGTATTCGTTAAAAAAGAAATCGTTACTCTTGTTTAATCACATTTGCAAAGAAACTATTTCTAAAAAGGAGGAAGCTTTTAAAAATTGTAAAAACAAAGAGTTTGAGGGTTTCAAAACCAACTATATAGTGGTTCGAAGCAGATGCAAGAGAGTTATCAATAAGCAAAAATACTTATTCAACCATCAGTTGAAACGCAAACTTATCTACATGTCAAAGAATGGCAAAACTTTGTCAAATGTTTGTCATTTGCAAAAAGTCTAAAAGGGAATGTTAGTCGATCTTCTCTTCCACGACTTATTAATAAAAATGACAAAACTGTATCAGATTCAAAAGAAAAAGCGAACTTATTTGGTAAGGAGTCCTCTTAACTCAACACTGTTTCACCATTATAACAAAGCGGCAAAAAATTCACTATTAGTGAGCAAAATCCAAGAATTGTTCCTCGCAAGACCAATTGTCCCTCGTTATAATGTCCCTCTAAATTTTCTTACCCATCTCTCATAATCCGAAATTTTTCCTAAATCTCTTTCCCCTAAAAATCCCTCCCACATCACTATTCCGTAAACTAAACCTTACATTTATATTAAAAAGTTTGGTTTAAAAAGTGGGTAGTTTATGGTTAAAATTTGGTTAAAATCCTACACTATCAGACGAAACACGTGAAATTTTTCTGGATGACTTTTTAAGTTTTCCACCTACCCTCGTAAAAAAAAGGTTACCATACCTAAAAGCACAAAAAATATTCTAAAACTAATAAATAAAACATAATATATATTATAATTTTCAACCACCTTTTTCGTTCAGCCACTGACCGATTTGCACGCAGTCTATTTGATTTATTTATTTATTTATTTAAATTCTCAAAAGAACATTCGATTTCTGTAGAGAATACTACAGTCATAGTTAGCAAAATATATGCAGATTTTAGTAAAGCATTTGACCGAATAAATCATGATATACTAAAAGATAAACTGGCAAAGCCATATTAAAGTCATTATCGCTGAAAGTCATATGTCACTGAAAGAGTACAATTTGTTAGATCCCAAGGTACTATATCTAAGCCCATTTCTGTCTACTCTGTGGTACCCCAAGGTAGTCACTTAGGACCACTTTTATTCAATATATATATAAGTGATCTTTCGAATTTCTTATCAGGCGTTGCCCACCTTACTTATGCTGATGATCTAAAGATGTATCATGTAATTAAGAATGATACTGATTGCTGTTTTCTTCAATCAAAATTGAAGTGCTTAGAAAAATGGTGCTCTGACAACATGCTAGATCTCAACGTTAGTAAGTGCTACGCTATGACATTTTCACGGAAAAGATCCAAACTGATGCATAATTATTCCATACAAAATTGTAACTTAGAATGTGTGGATGTATTACAGATTTTGGAATTATTTTGGATAACAAACTGAATTATAATCTGCACTATGAATCAATGTTATCAAGAGCTAACAAAATGCTAGGTTTTATCAAAAAACGAACAAGAGAATTTAACAATATTTGGGTAACAATAACTTTATATTGATCACTTTTACGCTCAGTTTTAGAATACGGTAGTATTGGAATCCATCCTTTCTTATTCACAGTACAAGAATTGAATCAATCCAGAAGCAGTTCTTTCTCTTTGCTTCAAGACATCTACACAATCCTAGAGACTTTCATAACCTTCCATCATACAATGATTCTGCAGTTAGTCAATTTACTTAGTTTAAATTCCCGTAGAATCTTACTATTTAACAGCTTTACATTTGATGTTTTATCCAATAAGATCAATGTCGATTTTATTAAAGATATACCCTACAAGATATACGAAATTCTTAATTGAAACAACACATAGAACTGAATAAGGGAAAAACGAACCCACAAACACGTCTTGCATACTATTTAATCGATTTGACAAACTTTTCTGTGACACAATTTCAAAAAATGCATACAAATCTAAACTAAACACAAACACAACACACAAACTAAATCTAAACACAACATTTTTAAACGATCGTAAAATATTGACATAATTTATTTCTAAATGACATAATTTATTAATAATAATATTTCCTTTGTTTTTGTTTTTTTTTAACATAATTAACTAACTATAAACTTTAAGTAATAAAAATTTAACATAAGTATTATGTAAAAAAATAAAAAACAAAAAAACCATATTAAAAATATTGACTCGTTTTACATAATAAATAAAATAAAAATAATTTTTGTCTTTATTGTACCTATCATCGTTGGTTGGTTGGTATACTTGGCTGGTCCTGTCAATCGTGACAAGACCACAATGAGCTTGTAATCACCGTTTTGCTACCACTACCGTGACCACAAGGCTTATGTTTAGGCTATAACGGATTTAATTTCAGATCCGTTTCACCGAATTTAGGAAGCTTACCATTTCTGCAGGTTGCTTAGTCGTTAGATCACTAAGATCGTTAAATACATGGCCGCATGTTCGCCAATTGGCCAGTATCCCGTGAACATACCTCTGGTTTTGCTCTGGCTATGTGCCGCCGAGATAGCTTCAATAGGTTGTCCGTTCTTTTATTGTCGTACGACGGCCATATTTTCTGTACCTATCATAATTAATTTAATTTTAACGAAATACAAAAAATGTATTGTATTATCTTAAATTTTTATTTTTTTGTTTCTTCCTTAATAGTAAAACTAAGCTAAAGGCTTAACTTAGCTTCTTTATTGCGATACCTAAATTGAGTTTGTAGGTAAAATCGTTAAAATTTTTCTTTACTTTACTTTAAATTTTCGTACTTTACATGTGATTTGAATTTACACGAATATCACATTTTTTTTTTGTTTGATTGGGTAGTTTTTTTAATTTTAATGTAATAAAAGAAAAGGAAAAAACCAAAAACCAGTTAAAATAAAGAACCAAAATACAAATCAATCTTTTTATTTTCTTTTTACTTTTTAATGGACATTTTTAATAACAGTATTGCATAGTGAATCTTATATTTCACGAATTTTAAAATAAGAAGAAAAAAAATACTATAATAATAAATTAAACATTTTCATTTCTTCATTTTTTTTTTATTTTTATTAAAAAATAAATTTACTATAAAAACTTTAAATTTTTTGAACTATGATTGTTTTTCTGACAAATTTAATTTATTGATAAATTTTACTAATAATTGGCAAACTTTAATAAATTAATAAGTGAATTTATAAACACCAAATAAATAAATGTACTTTTCAATTTTATTTTATTAAACATTAAAAATGAATAACTAAGTTTTATTTAATAATAAAATTCAAATTTAATATCTAACATAATTTTTAAACCCGAGTGAAGGTGATTTATGGACGAGTGAGGAGTTCAACAACAGCAGCTGAAGATTCCACTATATTTTTTGTTTTCGGCTGGTTGATCACTGCAAATACTGGATCATCTAATTTCAATTTCTATAATTTTTGTTTTTTTTATAATTTTATATTTTTTTTTATTTTTTAATTAATTTCTTTAGTTTTATTTTGTATTTGAAACTTTAATTTTTAAATTCAATTTTTTTTATTTAACTTTTAATTTTGGAACTTCTTAATTTTAATTATATTTGGATTTCACTTGTTTTTAGTTTTTTTTACAATTTTAATTTTTATTAATATTTTTCTACTCTAATATTTCTTTCTTATAAATTTAGATTTAGTACAATTAACTTTTAAATTCAATTTTAATTAATTTTAATTTTGTTTTCTTTTTAATTCTTATAAATTAAATTAATTTGTTTTCATTTTAAATTTCCTTTAACCTTTACCACACTGTAGGGACATATATGTCCCATTAGCTGTATCTAAATAACTTAAAGCCAAATTTCGTATAAAATATTGTTTTAATTTAGTCCCATCAGTAACTACAACGATTGATTACATTTTTATTATGTTTAGCAACTTGTTTGAAATTGTTGCGATAATTGTTGTCAAAATAATCGCAACAAGTTGTTATGCATACCAATAATCATTTTTGAAAAAGTCGTTATAGATAATAGAAGTGTTTTTGTTTTACGAAAAAGTTTTTATTTTCAAAGTAAAATACCGAATAAATATAAAAAGGTAAGCTAATTTTGATTTGTACACATATTGGTACACACATACATAAATTATTATGTATACCTACAATCTACATACTTGGAAAGTAAATTGTATTTCAACTTTTAGTAAAGCAAACTTAATGAAAATGACGATGAATAATGAAGATTTTATTACACAATTATTAGAAAATAGTGATGTATGATTTTGAATAGTGATGTGTACTTGTATGATTTTGATGATGATAATTCTTTTAGCGATCCAAATTACACTCAATCAGATTTAGCTGATAGTACAGACAATGAAAGTGATATAGAAATTGATGGTGAAAATAATATCCAAAATGACGTTGAAATAATTAATGATGATAATATAATATGGTATAACATAGGTAAAAATTTTAAACCTAGAAAAGTTATTCCAGATTTAGAGCAACCAATAATTACTGCAAATATCAAAAGAAATGCAACCGAATTAGACTTTTTTTTCAAAATATTTCCAAAAAGTTTGTTTGTACAAATTGCTGATTCTACTAATAAACGAATTAAAATTCTAAATAAAGACATTTACAATCAAAATAGAAAAGCTATATCTTCTACTAAAAAATCAAAATCATCAGTTCAAGAGACAGATCCATATGAGATAATGATAGTTCTTGGAATACATATGATTATGTCGTACAATAGACTACGTCATATGTATATGTATTGGTCGCAAAATGAAACATTAGGTAACACAGCAATAAGAAAGGTAATAGGTCGAGATAGGTGTCTCTTGCTCATGTCCAAACTATATTTCAACGATCCAGAAAAACCACCAAATGCGGGACACACATTTTACATTGATGAAATATACTTTTCAAAAGTGTCGGCAAGATTCTGTATTTCAATCTATAGACGAAGCTATGGCCAAATTCAAAGGTCGATCATCGTTGAAACAATATATGCCGATGAAGCCGGTTAAGCGTGGCATTAAAATTTGGGTAAGATTCGATTCTACTACAGGATATGCTTATGATCTTAACATTTATACAGATACTCAACTTATTGTACATTCCTTATTGATATTTATTTATATGATTATTTTATGTTTACTCAGGTAAAGAAATTATTCAAAGAGAATGTACGCTCGAAGAGCGTGTGGTAAAAAATTTGTTCCATAAAAAAAATTTCTACCATATCAAATCCTCGAACCGTAATATGTTGTGACAGATTTTTTACTACTGTGAATTTAGTTCATACTTTAGACTTTAGTTTAGTGGGCACTATCAATAAAAATCGAAAGAATTTACCAAATTTTGACAACTCCAAATTGAATAGAGGGGAATGTATTTTTAAATATAATAACAAAAGGTGTCTAATTTGTAAATGGCAAGACACCAAAGAAGTCATTTTGCTAAGTAATTGCCACAGCAGTGAAATAACAACTGTTATGAGAACTAGTAAAACGGGAGAAAAAGTCGAAGTTTCTTGCCCTGAAGCTATAGCTTTTTATAATAAGTACATGGAAGGTGTGTGTCAGATCAATTCTCTTCTTTGTATGACCCTAACAGAAAATCGGGGAAATGGTGGAAGAAAGTTTTTCAAAAATTATTAATGATGGCTGTGTCTAATTCTTGGATTCTTTTTCAAGAAGTAAAAAGAAAGAAAGTATCTTTGATTGACTATATAGTAACGTTGGCCGAACAACTTGTAGCATATCGTAAAGAGCGAGCAATCTTAAAACGATCTATTCGAAGTCGACGACCCTCACATAGGCGAAACACTTTGTATTCTGTTGGAAAACATTTTCCAGTTGAAGCAAACTCGTCGCCGATGCAGGTTGTGTGCCAATAAAAAGAAGGAAACCCGCACTAAATTAATGTGCATTTCCTGCAACTTACCATTATGCAAAACTTGTTTTGGCTAATATCACATATAAAAGTGTTATTAAATTTTTCATTAATAAAAAAAATACATAATTTGTCAATAAAGCAAAAAAAAAAAATTGTTGATTTTACTTTATTTTCTAACTGTTGGTATATATATGTCCCATTAGTAATTACTGATGGGACATAAGCTGTCCCAGGACTTCTTCTCAGGTTCGGAATGTCCTGGAACTAAAAGTGCATTGAAACTGAACTGGAGTTCTCTGACGACCATTTAAAACCGCCTAAATAGTTTGTATCTTCAAAAAAAAAACCGTGGTTAAACATTGTAAAATTAAATTAAACGTAAATCAACAGGAACGCTATCCAACCTTCCTTTTCTCCCATATAAAATTTGCAAGCAGCTTTCAGTAAACAAACCTTTTTCTCTTTTTAAATTTATTTAATTAGTGCTGCATTATTTTTTTTTTTACTAAATTTTTATCATATACAAGTGGGAAAAAGAAATGTATATGATATAAGAAGGTTTGAATCTGCGCTATTTAAGTGGTGAATATGGTAGAGTATGTCTTATTTACGATAAGGTAAAAACTGTCAAACCTCGAATTTCGTTTGTCTTGTTATTTATTTGGTTCAGTCATTTTTTTCCTCATCTGTTCGTGTCTAACGTTTGGTGTTAGTTTTTTTTTGTTGTTTCGGTAAATTTTATTTAAATTTTATTTTAGTTTTAGTTTTATTTTTATTTTTTTTTTTTTTTAAATTTAAATTTTAATTAATTTTTTCCAGTTACTTTTTGTTGCAAATTGTAATAATGTTCGCCAACTTTACAATTAACTTTTGTAATATTAGAGGTTTAGCGAGCAATTTCCAATCAGTTCAAGCTCACCTACACTCAGAAAGACCAGCTATATCAGCCCTAAGCGAAACTCAGGTTATAGGCGATGATATTAATTATAGTATTAACGGCTATACTTTAGTTTCGCTTTTTATTTCTTATCATTAGGTGTTGCTTTATATATACATTCTGACGTAGCTTTCAACTCTCTTCTCGATATTAAAAGCTCCAACCGAATTTTCCAATATCTTTGGGTGAAACTCTGAGTTGAAAAAGCTACAATCTTTTTCTGTTTTATTTACAGATCTCCCCAAGTCAACGAGCTAGAAACAACTGTGGTCATTGACACTCATAAAATGTCTGACACTCATAAAATAAATGCTGGCGTTCCACAAGGCGTTCCCACTCTCTTCTTAATTTTCATTAACTATTTACTCAGTTCTACCCTCAATCCAATCCATAGTTTTGCCGACGACAGCACTCTGGTGGCATCTTATGATTTTTTAAAAAATCGAATGCTACTTCGACCGCAATAAGTTTAAAACGGCAAATTATGGCTAGTTCAGTTAACCACGACTTAGCGAAAATAGCTGATTGGGGTGTTAAAAATAGAGTTGGGTTCAACAATTCCAAAACTCAAAGCTGTCAGATCTCTTACAAAAGAGATCAATCCATACCAATTCTCCGGTTCCGAGGGAAAAATATACAGCGGTCGGCAAATTTAAACATTTTAGGCATTGTTATGAATTTAGCAATAAAAAAAAATAAAACAATTACTCGCAGACAGTTATATATATTTATTTTAATTTAATTTATTTATTTAAAAATATATTAGATATATATATTTTATTTTATAAAAAAAAAAAGAATTTATTATATTTTATCCGCACAAAAACTTTACAAACAAACTTTATTCTCCTGCAGCTAATTTTTGAATCAATTACTTTTATTATTTTTAAATTAGCAATCGATAATCGAATTATACACGTAGCATTTTAATTTTACAATCATAGTAAGCATTTTTGCATTATACATTTACAACATATTAAAACATTGACCTACAGGTCGTTGCGTTATCATTGTGTAAACCGCATATCGTACTTAATATACTAACAAATCGTTATTTGATTAATCATCAAATAATGATTAGTACATTGATTAAAAATGTGAACATTCCTCCCCCTTATAAAAAGGAAGTTGAAATAGTAATAGGAAGAAAAAAAAATATTGAACTTTCTTTTATATTATTTAACTATTGCAATATTAAAACAAAATAAGTATATTACAAATGACGTAACATTACTTATACATATTATCTAATATATTTAGTTCTGTGCGGTAAAATGATAATGAGTAACAAAAAAAAATTTTATACATAATTTAATTAAATATTATGTGTACAAACATATTCATATAAAATTTTTTATTAAATTTTAATTTTGATGAATTAATATATAATTTTAAAATAATTTATTTAATATTCAATTACAAAAATAAATTTACATTATGATTTATATTTTTTACGTGTTTTTGATATTTAAAATTTTTAAACGTAAGAAATTTTAATTTATATGATAAGTACATAATTATTATATATACATATATTATTATATATTATTATATATACAGCTAAATATATTTTTATACATGAAAAAAAAAAAATAAAAATTTTATAATTTTGATCTGATACTTAGGTTACAAAAAAAAATTAACGTAAAAATTGTTTTACAATAAATATAATTTGACACTTAGTTTGAAATATTTTTAATAATTTTTCATTAAATATTTTTTTTTTATTTTTTATTACGAGTTCAAATATCAATTTTACAAGGTACAGAATAGTTATGATAAATTAAAAATTTAAATTGTAATGTTCTAAACAATTTTGAAATTCATAAATATTTCCCTTCTGTTTTATAAAAAAAAAATTAAAATTTTAACAAAAAGTTTCATTAGCTGGAATCTTTTTTGTTGTACATTTTATCTTTAAATATTTTTTGTATAGTATTAGTAATATAATCGTTATTGTAATTGCCATGATGGAAATAATGAGAAAAGAACTTATTGTTGGAAGTACGTTGGATTTATTATTATTTGGAGATCGTAATAATGTTTTTATATCGACACTGAAATTGTCCAAATTGAATTCCTCCATAAGATGCATATGTGGAGAAATGACTTTATACTTTCAAATGAATAAATGATTGGTTTGGATATTAAATCAGAGATTTGTGATTGTAGATAAACTTGTTGTGTGAATGCTTTGCAATTGGGCTGAAGCCTGAAAATACCATTATCTTGTAATTTTTTTATAATAGGAATTTATAGCACATTATTTTTTATAGAAGTAGGTTTGGGCACTATGTGTAACCAAGCATTGCTTTCAAACAAATTAAACCACAGCTCATGTTGCAGTTTGAAAATTTTTATTTCGCAATTAAATTTTGATAACATAAATAGTTATTTTTTAGAAATTTGATACATTGGCTCAAATCTGATCTGCTAAGAAATATATAGCGTTATAGGTCTTCATTAATTGCAACATAATCACTACTTGTCTTAACATAGTAGAATAAGTCATTATCAAAACGTAATGGTAAACTTGTAGTTTTATAAATTTCAAATATTTGAGAAACTAACGGGGGATATATCACTTCTATAAGTAAGTGATTGTTTGTATAAATTGGTTCTACGAAAATTATAGAGTTTAATAGTCGCAAATTTAGTTGATTTAAACTGAAAGGGAATCTCTTATTGGTAGTCTGTTCTAATTGAATTTGTCGTATTGCTTGTATAAATGTATTTGAATTTAAAAATTTATTGCTTAATTTTCCTAATTTAAATTCCTGTATCAGATTAATCATTTGATTTTGGTTTAAGATTAAAGTTGTAGAGAAGGCTATTAAGACTATGGATATTTCATCAAAAATATGAAATGCTTGTCTCATTTCTGTTAAATTATCTAGGCTAGATTTCTGTTAAACAACAATTTAACAATTATTTAATTGTTTATTTATTCGCTTACGAATCGTTTTGAAATTTGTATTTAATTTTTGTTCTGATGCATTGTAATCGTTCATAAGTTCTGTAATAATTATTGTCTGAGCTTCTTCTAAATAAAATAAGTTTAACTGATTTTTGTTAATTGTGTCAAGTGCTTTATCAATTTGTTCCGAATAAAATATGTTGCATTTTTCCTAAGCCATTGATTAAAATTGTATTGATTAATTGATAATATTGATTAATTAAAAATTTTATTTTTCGGTCTTTTGATAGAAGTTATATTAAATAATTGAGTTAAAATTTCATTATTTTTGTGAATTTCATTTAAATAATTTTGTAGCGAATTTATATTAATTTTACAATCATCCAACATGGATGTTCTGTTTATAATTATACAAAGTTTTTTAAGAGAATTAAAATCATGTTCTATTGTAATAATGTCATCACTAAAACTTTCGTTGTCCAGATAAAACAAAAATTTCCAGTTTGTAACTGATTTTTGGAGTTTCCCAATTTTTTCCGAATATATTCCTGGTGCTGTTACTGGTATCATTTCCGACCGACAGCAAGTAATTTGAATTAAAAAAAGTATGATTCTGTAATGAGGGTCGAAAAAAAAAATAATAGATTTAGTAACGGATTTAGTTTTACTTAAAAAAAAAATATAATAAATTTAGTAATAAACAATTTTAAGAGATTATTATGCATGAGTTTTGTTTTTTTTCCTACTTTAATAACTGAATTTACAGGCGATTTTATTTCTACAATTTCATATGGAACCTTGTATGACGGTGTTAATTTTTTATTTGTTCGATTTTTTATTTCTATAAAACTTTGTTTCCAACCTGCAAATTTGTGGTTTTGCAATTTTTATTATCGTAAATAAGTTTTGATATTTGTTTTGTTTCTAATAAACTTTGTCGCATAAAATCATATCTGATTTGCAAACGAGCTTTAAGTTCCAATATATAATTTTCATAATTATATATAGGTTCAACACTTCGCATAAGTGATGAAGGTAAAACCGAGAAGTGTTTCATAAGGTGTAAAATTTATTGTAGAATGTGGAGTTGTGTTGTAGTAAAATACTGCATAATTGATCCATGTATCCCAGTTATCTGGATCTTTACTTGCATAGCTACGAAGATAGTCACCAAGAGTACGATGTGGACGTTCTAATCCAACATTACTTTGAGGATGATACGGACTAGTTTGGATTTTTTTTTATTCTCAGTAACTTACAAACACCTTTAAAAACATTGCTTAGAAAATTTGTACCTTGATCGGTGAGGAGAGCTTTTGGAATTCCGAAAGTACAGATTATTTTAAGTACATAGAGTTCTGAAATGGTTTCCGCTTCTTGGTTCGGTATAGGAATCGCTTGAATAAATCGCGTCAAATCATCTTGAAAAGTTAATATATATTTATTTTTGTTTTCAGAAATGAGCAATGGTCCAACTATATCTAACGCAATTCTTTCGAATGTTTTTTTTGAAGTAGTCGTAATTTGCATTGGCATTCTTATTTTATTATAAGTCTTATTTTTCTGACAAATAATACAACATTTAATGTATTTTTTGATATCTTTGAACACATTTTTCCAATATCTTGTTTTTAATCGATTTATAGTTCGTGATATACCTTGATGACCCCCTAAAGGTGCATCATGAAATTCATATAATATTTGTTTGATTTCGTCCGGGTCTGTTAATTATTATTTTAGATTTTATTTTTTGGATTTTCTTATTAAAGCTTTTTTTTTTTAGTTTTAGTTCCTTTTTTATTATTTAAAAAAAAAATTAGTTTTTATTTCTTTTTATTTATTTTATTTTTATGTTTCTTATGTTTTATTTATTTTATTTTTATTTTGTTTAAAACGACAGTTAAGCAGATGCTTTACTTAACTATCCCACCGCCAATTTATGTTAGAAATTTAGCAATTAAAAAAAATAAAACAATTACTCGCAGACACTTTTTTTTAAATATATATATTTTATTTTATAAAAAAAAGAATTTATTGCATTTTATCCGCACAAAAACTTTACAAACAAACTTTATTCCCCTGCAGCTAATTTTTGAATCAATTACTTTTATTATTTTTAAATTAGCAATCGATCATCGTGTAAAAATCGGTAGTAATCGGTAGCGTGTAAAAAAAAATATTACTCTGAATGATTCATAATTCATACATATAATTTTTAAATGTATTTTAAAACAAAAAAAAATGTATGTTGATTAGAAAAAGGATTGACAAAGATTTCAGATCTTTCGTTATCAGTAATTGCTAACATTTATGTAGTTTTAAGAGGTGGAATAAATCTGTTTTTATTTTTAAGAATGTTACTAAGGTTGCAAAATGGTTTTGAATAGTGTTCAAAAGATCTTATGCTAGTGTTCCATTCTTTCTTTTTTGAATTTTTTTATTTTTTTTTCCAATTATTATATTCAATTTCTTAAGAACTAATTTTGTTCTAGGGCAACCATTTCATTACCAATTACGTCTGTTGTTGTTTCTTTGTTTAATGAAACGTTTTATATCTAGAGGTAGCACAAGTTTTGGATAAGAGAATTTTTTGGGATTTTTAGGCACTGCTACAGCTACAGCTAAATTAGTTAAAACAAAGAGTAGTTTAGAATAAAAAAAAGTAGCAAACGAAAATTTAAATAAAATGATAGAATGAATCTGCCAATTGAATAAGTTATACAAAAAATAGATGAAGGAAAATATAGAAAAATAATAATAAGTTTTAATCCTTTTAAATGAACAAGTACGACGATTTTTTAGATAGATCTGAATTGTATAATTTTTATTGTTTTAATTTTTCTTTTCATAGTTTCATTATTATTATTATTTTCCCTAGTTACAAATAACTAAAAAAAACTGTTTCGGTAGGACCTGATCATAGGATCATCATTTCTTATTTCTATGTATAGTTTTATTATTTATTTGAATATGAACTGGCTGGGCTTTTAAATCCGAGACCCTTTGGCTGAAAAGCGGACGACTAGGTCTTTCGTAAGACCTCAGACGAAGTTCTAGGACGATTGGTAAGATTAATTTCCAATAACAAAGTCAGAATTTATTTTCAAATCTGTGGTTAAAACCAAATAGCTAAAACTCGGTATTTAATATTTCATTTAATATTTCAAGCATGTATACTTTGTTTCTAAGTGACTATAGTAGAGTAGTGGTTAAGTTTGCTGCCTTGCAATTGAAAAGTCTCGGAATCAAACTTCGGCAGGTCATATCGAATATTAGTAATGATTACCCTAATAGTTCATATTGTATAATATTTGTGCCCTAATGAAACTAATGAATCCAAAAACTGAAGCTTATACAAATACGAAAAATAAGAAACTCAGTGGATGCCTAATAGGAATGGAAAGGATAAAAATAAGAAAAAATCATACTATATTCCTTTATTTTGCTCTCTATTTCGAATAATAAAAGCGATTTAAAAGTAGTATCATATACATATTTTTCAAAATTGTCCTTTTAGTTAAAATGTAATGGCAAATGCCTGCTTTATGTTTATAAGGATGCAAACCTAACTAATAAAAAATTCTATGTTTTTTTTTCTGATTAATTTATGTGGTAATATGTGAATTTGTATTTTTATATTAAAATCTTTATTTTATATTTTAAAATCAAATATACAACAAAAAAACAAATCTAAAACTTTATAAGACAACCTAGTTCACCATAAAAAACCTTGTAAAAGACTTTAAAAAAATATTTTTTTTTTTTTTACAATGTTACAAAATTTTTCGAAAAATTGTAAATCATTAGTTACAAATATTAATTATTAGTAATAGTACAAATAGTAGTAATAATACAAAAAGATTTTAACAAATACAAAAAGATTTTAAAACAATAGTAGTAGTAATAATACAAAAAGATTTTAAACTACAATATTTGTTTTCTTTTTGGTAAGGAATATTTTGATATTTTTTTTTTTTTAAATATTAATAATTTATAATTTTAGAATTGTTTTTGTTTTAATTAAAAAAAATTTTTTGAAATGTAGGTCGTTGCGTTATCATTGTGCAAACCGTATATCGTACTTAATATACTAACAAATCGTTATTTAATTAAACATCAAATAATGATTAGTACATTGATTAAAAATGTGATTATAACAGAATGCAGGTTAATCAAAAAATGTTGTGGAATGAGCATATTTTTGATATAGGAAAAAACACCTGCCAAATGTTTAGGTTTTCTTTTTCGTTGTAAAGCTTATTTTTCCCCTAGTGATCTGACCAATATCTATAAAACATATATTTGACCTAAGATGGAGTATAATTCTCACATATGGGCTGGCGCTGCTTAAACATTATTAGGTTGTAATATTTTTAGAAAAATGGTTAATTTATACCGTCGATATTCAATGGTAAATTAAACACAGAAGTTGTTTTATTTTAATATTGCTTTATTTGTTTTACATCCTTGCAGTGTAAAATTGGAAATAGTAATGTTCCTTCCTTTTGTAAAAGAAAGTCTTTTATATAATTTTTTTTCTTACATTCTAAAACAATATTTATTACAAAATAGACTAAAACAATGATTATTATAAAAATAGATAAATATGTCAAGTATCATGCTGGCAATGCAAACCAGTATGCATTTACAAAATATTTTAGTTCAATATTGCAATATGATAACTTAATTGTACTTTCTTTATTTATATATTTTGAAGTAACCTTTATTATTTATAGTTAGTTTATTTTGGTTCAATGTTGCAATATGATATTTAATTTTAAACATATGTAAACCATATGTTACATTATTCATGCTTTAAGCTAATCTAATCTAATAAATAAGGAAGAAATTCTGTTTGTTTGTTTGTTTGTGCCCTTTTCACGTAAAAACCACCAGTCCGATTGCAACCAAATTTTGCAGGAACGTTCTTACGACCCCGGAAAGTGTTATAGGCTATATCGCGTTTCGGTTCATTAACCCATTGCGGCCCGAGAGCTATTTAAAGCCGTTTCGTTTTTTCGCTGTCCTGCCTAAACGGTTTGATCGATTGAGTTGAAAATTTGTACAAATGTTCTTCCCAGCATTGGACGGGTGCCGAAGAAATTTGGATTCAATATGTTACCCGGATTCGACCCGGCGGGCTTCCAAAAAATTTTTTGTTTCCGATTTATATCCACTTTTGTATGGTGGTTTTATGGTCTGAAAAAAAGCCTGTGACAAATTTTTATGATGATTCGGTAACCCGTTTGGGCACGAGAGCCGAACAAAGTTCACTAAATTTTTCTGTTGTCCTGCTAAAACGGTTTGACCAATTGCGTTGAAATTTTACAATAGTGTAGCTCTTTACCACAGAAGCTCACTGAGTTGATTTGGTGTCGATCCATTAACCCGTTTCGGCACCAGGGGTCAGTGAAGTTTTGTAATTTACTTAGTTGTCGCACTTAAACAGTTTGGCCAATTGAGTTAAAAATTTATCAAAGTGTAGCTCTTTACCACAGAAGCTCACTGAGTTGATTTGGTTACGATCCATTAACCCGTTTCGGCACCAGGACTCAATGAAGTTTTTCAATTTCTTTGTTGTCGCGCTTAAACGGTTTTGCCAATTGATTTGAAAATTTACAAAAGTGTAGCTCTTTACCACAGGAGCTCACTGAGGAGATTTGGTTACGATCCATTAACCCGTTTCGGCACCAGGGCTCAATAAAAATTTTTATTTTCTTTGTTGTCGCACTTAAACCGTTTTACCAATTGAGTTGAAAATTTACAAAAGTGTAGGTCTTTATAACAAAAGCTTTCTGAGTTGATTTGGTTACGATACATTAACCCATCAGGCTTCAGGCCATGAAATGTCTCATTTTTTGTTGTTGTGCTTAAACGATTTGACCAATTGAAAATTTGCACAAGTATTGCACTTTGGCACACAAACTCATTCAATAAATTTTGTTGTGATACATTAACACATTTCGACACGATAGACTGTCAAAAAAAAATTTTGTTTCTAATTTCGGTCTAATTTGGGAGGATGAATTTATGGTTCTAAATAAAGCCTGTGACAAAATGTTTGTTAACGTTTATTAATCCATTTCCGCACGAGCACTTATTAATAATATTTTGCCTAATTTTGTGTATTGTTATTATTATTAAAAAGATATTTCCAACACTCTTTACTTTTATCTATACTGTTTCTAATATTCCATAAAAACCTTTCAGTGCAAATTTCTAATATAGAACAGTAATTAAAGTAACCTTATTAAGTATCTTAAGAATACTGTTTTTAAGTCTTAACAACATAACATTTTCATGTTAAAAAACAGAAACAATCTCCTACATTAGACAATCATCATGTCATCATTCAGAAATGCAATAATTAAATGTGGTCTTTACATGTGGTCTACCTATATAAGATGCATGTGTATAACATGTTTCCCATAAAATATCATTGAAATATGTACATATAGTATGTATAATATCCGTATATTTAAAAATACTACAAACTTAATCAATTAAATTAGAAAACATATTCACATTTCTGTACATCATTTAATCAAAAATGAGTACATACATATTTAAAGAACAGAAAACCTTACATTCTTATCCATATACAATTTTTACACATATTTTTAGCCAATCAATTTGGAAACATAATTAGAAAAACTAAACGAAAAAAAAATTCTGGTTGATTTATAAAGGTAAAAAACAATCATGTATTTTTTATATTGAAAATATGTTAAACAGAACCTGAAATGTACGCATTTAAAAAGAAGTTTTTTCAAAATTTGAAGAGCTATCGGTGCTGTAGGATCTCCAACGGTGAGGGTATATAAAAACGTTGTTCTACAACATTACTCTTTTAAGAGACCTATGCATAGTTAATATTTCATTGCTCTTTATTAAACAGTATATGAGTTTTAACAGACGAAGGGACAGAGCGAACTTAATAACAAATTTTTCAAAATGTGCTTAAATAATTCATATTCATTCATCAATAATTGATAATTCACCAAAACATGAAGTGACATTACTTACAAAAAAAAAAATTAATTACATTATGGTCTTTTATAATTTAAATACGTTTTTATGTTTCGGTATTAACGCATATTAACGAATATATATGTTTGGAAAACAGACGGAGGGACAGAGCGAACCTAATAACAAATTTTTCAAAATGTGCTTAAAAGGATAATTCACAAAAACATGAAGTGACATTACTTACGAAAACAAATGTACTACATTATGGTCATAATTGAAATTCACTTCACCGTCATTGTGTACTCAATAGATTATTGATTCCTTTAAAAAATTTTTGTAGAAGAATTGTCTCTAATTCTTGGCTCTGTTTATTCAATTTAACTAAATCTAATAAAAAATAGAATATAAACTACCATAAATGCATAAATACAAATATAAATGCATATAAACTACCATAAATCTGGAAATGCATAGTAATAAGGTAACTATATTAATTAAATTATATTAACGCAGAAACAAAAGTTAATAATTTTTATTTCATAAAGCCAATAAAGTACTCCGGGCAACGCCGGGTACTCTGCTAGTATATTTATAAAGAAATTCTGTTTGTTTGTTTATTTGTTTGTTTGTTTGTTTGTGCCCTTTTCACGTAAAAACCACCAGTCCGATTGCAACCAAATTTTGCAGGAACGTTCCTACGACCCCGGAAAGTGTTATAGGCTACATCGCGTTTCGGTTCATTAACCCATTGCGGAACGAGAGCCCTTTAAAGCCGTTTCGTTTTTTCGTTGTCCTGCCTAAACGGTTTGATCGATTGAGTTGAAAATTTGGAAAAATATTCTTCTTATCATTGGACGGGTACCGAAGAAATCTGGATTCAATATGTTACCCAGATTCGGCCAGGCGGGCTTCCAAAAAATTTTTTGTTTCCGATTTATGTCCAATTTTGTATGGTGGTTTTATGGTCTGAAAAAAAGCCTGTGACAAATTTTTATTACGATCCGGTAACCCGTTTGGGCACGAGAGCCGAACAAAGTTCATTAAATTTTTCTGTAGTCCTGCTAAAACGGTTTGACCAATTGAGTTGAATATTTACAATAGTGTAGCTCTTTACCACAGGAGCTCACTGAGTTGATTTGGTTTTGATCCCTTAACCCGTTTCGGCACCACGGATCAGTGAAGTTTTGTAATTTACTTAGTTGTCGCACTTAAACTGTTTGGCCAATTGAGTTAAAAATTTATCAAAGTGTAGCTCTTTACCGCAGGAGCTCACTGAGTTGATTTGGTTACAATCCATTAACCCGTTTCTGCACCAGGACTCAATGAAGTTTTTCAATTTCTTTGTTGTCGCGCTTAAACGGTTTTGCCAATTGATTTGAAAATTTACAAAAGTGTAGCTCTTTACCACAGGAGCTCACTGAGGAGATTTGTTTACGATCCATTAACCCGTTTCGGCACCAGGGCTCAATAAAAATTTTTAATTTCTTTGTTGTCGCACTAAAACCGTTTTCCCAATTGAGTTGAAAATTTACAAAAGTGTAGGTCTTTATAACAAAAGCTTTCTGAGTTGATTTGGTTACGATACATTAACCCATCAGGCTTCAGGTCATGAAAAGTCTCATTTTTTGTTGTTGTGCTTAAACGATTTGACGAATTGAAAATTTGCACAAGTATTGCACTTTGGCACATAAACTCATTCAATAAATTTTGTTGTGATACATTAACACACTTCGACACGATAGACTGTCAAAAAAAAATTTTGTTTCTAATTTCGGTCTAATTTGGGAGGATGAATTTATGGTTCTAAATAAAGCCTGTGACAAAATGTTTGTTAACGTTTATTAATCCATTTCCGCACGAGCACTTATTAATAATATTTTGCCTAATTTTGTGTATTGTTATTATTATTAAAAAGATATTTCCAACACTCTTTACTTTTATCTATACTGTTTCTAATATTCCATAAAAACCTTTCAATGCAAATTTCTAATATAGAACAGTAATTAAAGTAACCTTATTAAGTATCTTAAGAATACTGTTTTTAAGTCTTAACAACATAACATTTTCGGCCGTTGTTAAAAAACAGAAACAATCTCCTACATTAGACAATCATCATGTCATCATTCAGAAATGCATTACTTAAATGTGGTCTTTACATGTGGTCTACCTATATAAGATGCATGTGTATAACATGTTTCCCATAAAATATCATTGAAATATGTACATATAGTATGTATAATATCCGTATATTTAAAAATACTATAAACTTAATCAATTAAATTAGAAAACATATTCACATTTCTGTATATCATTTAATCAAAAATGAGTACATACATATTTAAAGAACAGAAAACCTTACATTCTATCCATATACAATTTTTACACATATTTTTAGCCAATCAATTTGGAAACATAATTAGAAAAACTAAACGAAAAAAAAATTCTGGTTGATTTATAAAGGTAAAAAACAATCATGTATTTTTTATATTGAAAATATGTTAAACAGAACCTGAAATGTACGCATTTAAAAAGAAGTTTTTTTAAAATTTGAAGAGCTGTCGATGCTGTAGGATTTCCAACGGTGAGGGTATATAAAAACGTTGTTCTACAACATTACTCTTTTAAGAGACCTATGCATAGTTAATATTTCATTGCTCTTTATTAAACAGTATATAAGTTTTAACAGACGGAGGGACAGAGCGAACTTAATAACAAATTTTTCAAAATGTGCTTAAAAGGATAATTCACCAAAACATGAAGTGACATTACTTACGAAAACAAATGTACTACATTATGGTCATAATTGAAATTCACTTCGCCGTCATTGTGTACTCAATAGATTATTGATTCCTTTAAAAAATTTTTGTAGAAGAATTGTCTCTAATTCTTGGCTCTGTTTATTCAATTTAACTAAATCTAATAAAAAATAGAATATAAACTACCTATAACTACCTATAAAATACTAATAAATGCATAAATACAAATATAAATGCATATAAACTACCATAAATCTGTAAATGCATAGTAATAAGTTAACTATATTAATTAAATTATATTAACGCAGAAACAAAAGTTAATAATTTTTATTTCATAAAGCCAATAAAATACTCCGGGCAACGCCGGGTACTCTGCTAGTCTAATATATTTATAAAGCAGAAATTGTGTTTGTTTGTGCCCTTTTCACGTAAAAACCACCAGTCCGATTGCAACCAAATTTTGCAGTAACATTTCTACGACCGTGAAAAGTGTTATACGCTATATGGTGTTTTGGTTCATTAACCCATTGCGGCCCGAGAGTCATTTAAAGCTTTTTCGTTTTTTCGTTGTCTTGCCTAAACGGTTTGATCGATTGAGCTGAAAATTTGTACAAATGTTCTTCTTAGCTTTGGACGGATTCCGAAGAAATTTGGATACAATATATTACCCGGATTCGGCCCGGCGGGCTTCCAAAAAATTTTTGTTTCTGATTTATGTCCAATTTTGTACGGTGGTTTTATGGTCCGAAAAAAGCTTGTTACAAATTTTTATAAAGTTCTGTTAACCCGTTTCGGCAGGAGAGCCGCACGAAGTTCATTAAATTTTTCTGTTGTCCTGCTTAAACGGTTTGACCAATTGAGTTGAAAATTTACAGTGGTGTAGCTCTTTATCACAGGAGCTCACTCAGTTGACTTGGTTACGATCCATTAACCCGTTTCGGCACCACGGGTCAGTGAAGTTTTGTAATTTACTTAGTTGTCGCACTTAAACTGTTTGACCAATTGAGTTAAAAATTTATTAAAGTGTAGCTCTTTACCACAGGAGCTCACTGAGTTGATTTGGTTACGATCCATTAACCTGTTTCGGCACCAGGACTCAATGAAGTTTTTCAATTTCTTTGTTGTCGCGCTTAAACTGTTTTGCCAATTGAATTGAAAATTTACAAAAGTGTAGCTCTTTACCACAGGAGCTCACTGAGGTGATTTGGTTACGATACATTAACACATCAGGCTTTAGGCCATGAAATTCTCATTTTTTGTTGTTGTGCTTAAACGATTTGACCAATTGAAAATTTGCACAAGTATTGCACTTTGGCACACAAACTCATTCAATAAATTTTGTTGTGATACATTAACACATTTCGAAACGATAGACTGTCAAAAAAAATTTTTGTTTCTAATTTCTGTCTAATTTGGCAGGATGAATTTATGGTTCTAAATAAAGCCTGTGGCAAAATGTTTGTTAACGTTTGTTAACCCATTTTCGCACGAGCACTTGTTAATAATATTTTGCCTAATTTTGTGTATTGTTATTATTATTAAAAAGATTTTCCAACATTCTTTACTTTTATCTATACTGTTTCTAATATTCCATAAAAACCTTTCAATGCAAATTTCGAATATAGAACAGTAATTAAAGTAACCTTATTAAGTATCTTAAGAATACTGTGTTTAAGTGTTAACAACACAAAATTTTCGGCCATTGTTAAAAAAACAGAAACAATCTCCTACATTAGACAATCATCATGTCATCATTCAGAAATGCATTACTTACATGTGATCTTTACATGTGGTCTGCCTATATAAGATGCATGTGTATAACATGTTTCCCATAAAATATCATTGAAATATGTACCTATAGTAAGTTTAATATCCGTATATTTAAAAATACTATAAACTTAATCAATTAAATTAGAAAACATATTCACATTTCTGTACATCATTTAATCAAAAATGAGTACATACATATTTAAAGAACAGAAAACCTTACATTCTTATCCATGTACAATTTTTACACATATTTTTAGCCAATCAATTTGGAAGCATAATTAGAAAAACTAAACGTAAAAAGATTCTGGTTGATTTATAAAGGTAAAAAACAATCATGTATTTTTTATATTGAAAATATGTTAAACAGAACCCGAAATGTACGCATTTAAAAAGAAGATTTTTCAAAATTTGAAGAGCTGTCAGTGCTGTAGGATCTCCAACGGTGAAGGTACATAAAAAAGTTGTTCTACAACATTACTCTTTTAAGAGACCTATGCATATTTAATATTTCATTGCTCTTTATTAAACAGTATGTAAGTTTTAACAGACGGAGGGACAGAGCGAACCTAATAACAAATTTTTCAAAATGTGCTTAAAGGATAATTCAGCAAAACATGAAGTGACATTACTTACAAAAAAAATTGATTACATTATGGCCCTTTATAATCTAAATACGATTTTATGTTTTGGTATTAACGAATATATTGTGAAAACTCACTTCGCCGTAATTGTGTACTCAATAGATTATTGATTCCTTTAAAGATTTTATGTAGGCAAATTATCTCTAAATCTTCGCTCTGTGTATTCAATTTAACTAAATGTAATAAAAAATAGAATATTAACTACCAGTATCTGAAAATATTATAAATATACGTTAACTATATTAATTAAATTATATTAACTCAAAAGCAAAAGTTAATAATTTTTATTTCATAAAGCCGATCAAATTTTCCGGGCAACGCCGGTTACTCTGCTAGTTTATTTATAGTTACAAAGAAAAGGAATTGAAAGTAAAAAGAAATACAAAATTAATATAATGTTTATTGTTATGATTTTAGTATATAGGAGTGGCATATTTATTACACCTTCCCCCATCGAAAAAAAAAATTGTCAGAAATTGTGATAATTTTTAGTTTTTTTTGTACAAGTGACATATAATTGTTTTTTTTTTATTATATTCTTTCTTTTCTTTTTTTAGTTATTATCTAATATATATAAAAATAAAAAAAATATTCTCTTTATAATTATTAAACAAACTTATTATTTGTTCCTTTATTATTATGATATTTTATTTATGTTTACTAAAATTACATTACATTATTTTAACATTTTATAAGTTAATTGTTTATAACTTTTTTTAAAGGTATATTAAAAAAAATGTTGTTTTTATATAAATTTTTTTTTTACAATGTACGATTGTTTTTTTTTTTTTTGGTTTTATTTTTATTTTGTAATTTGAAACGCATTTGCTATTTCATTTTTCTTTACTTAAGGGGTTTTTTTTTTTATCTAATATATAAATTCCTCATTATGTAATTATAATTAATAATATTTCCTCTTTTTTCTTTACATTACCAAAAATTAAACTTTTTATTTATTGGAAAGAGAAAAAACGGAAAATCAAATTAAGTTCAAAAAAAAATTTTGATATGCAATTTGTATTTACTCAACAAACATTTTTAAAAGATTGTTATGAACTAGTTTTGTCTTCCTACCAATTTTAATAGTAGTACTTTTTGGAGAGTTTATTTCTATAACTTCGTAAGGCCCTAGGTAACATGCAGTTAATTTTTTATTTTTTCTTACTGTATCAAGTAACCAAACTTTGTCTTCTACAATAACGTCTAGTACTCGAGCATTCTTATCATAGATTCTTTTATTTATTTCTTTTGATTTAATTAAATTATTTCTGGCTTCAGTATAACTGTTTTGAAGACGTTATTTTAAGTCTAGAACATAATCGTTGATATTATATAATGGTTCAATAGTTTTGGATATGGCTGATGGTAATTCAGGTTTTATAACAAATTATATTTCATACGGCGTAAATTTTGTTGAAGTACTAGGAGTTGTATTATGTGCAAAAATTGCAAAGTCTAACCACGTATCCTAATTATCAGGATCTTTATTTGCATAACAACGCAAATAATTTCCCAAAGAACGATGTACTCTTTCTAGGGAACCATTGGATTCCGGATGATAACTAGTTGTGTTTATCTTTTTAATATTTAATAATAAACAAGTCCTTTTAAATACTTCACTATGCAAATGATCTTCCGTACAAAAGCGTCTGCTACCGTGACAGCTTTCTGATTAGGAATAGGGATAACTAACAGAAATTTAGTGAGTAAGTCTTGAAATATTAGTATATATATAATATATTACCCGATTCAGAAGTAGATAATGCAATTTTTTCAAAAGGTTTGTTAGGAGTATCTGTTATATTCATTGGTATTTTAGTTTTTAAGGTTAATTTATTTGTCTGACATATTTCGCAAGAAGATATATATTTGATTACAGTTTGTTTCATATTTTTAAAGTTTTGTTTAAGTTTTTGTAGTGTACGATTTACACCTTGGTGCCCACCAACTGGACTATTATGATACTCTTCTAGAATTGTTTTAATTTCTTTAGGTTCGGAGAGAATAATAATTTGGTTTTCTATTATATTAGCATAATCAGATTCATTTTTATTTGCAATATTTTCATGAATATTATCTTGATCTGAGTTTTTATTTTCTGAATTATTAAGATTTTTATCTTGCGATACGTTGTTTTGACTGTGATTGTGCTCTAGTAATTACATTAATATTGGATATTTTTAATCTAGATAAGGCGTCTACATTCGTATTCAAATTACCCGATTTGTGAATAACACGATAATCGTATTCTTCTAATTTAATACCCCAGCGCATAATTCTAGAAGTTGGATTATTTATGTTGAAGATCCAAACAAGGAGTTTGTGGTCGGTAACAACCGTAAATTTTCTACCATAAAGGTATGGTCGAAAATAAGACGTTGCCCAAACGACTGCTAAAGCTTCCTTTTCAATAGTGGAGTAATTACGTTCAACTTTGTTTAATGTTCTACTAGCGTATGCGATTGGTAGATCCATTACTTTGCCTTGTTCTAATGTTTGCTGCTATAAAACGGCACCTAAAGCAGTGTCGCTCGCATCAGTTGTAAGATAAAATTCTTTCGTGAAGTTAGGATATTGTAATACTGGGTATTCGGTTATTGCTTTTTTTAAGCTTTTGAAAGATTCATCGCAAAATTCATCCCAAACAAATTTAGCATCCTTTTTCAACAATTTATTCAATGGTTGAGCTATAGCTGAGAATTTTGGTATGAATTTACGATAATATGTTATTAATCCTAGGAAAGATTTAATAGCTTTTTGATTTTGTGGCGGTTCTATATTTAAAATTGTAGTTATTTTATTTTTATCGGGTATAATACCTTTTTCGGTTATAACCATGACCAAGATATAGCACTTCTTTATGTAAAAATTTGCATTTATTAGGTTGCAGTTTTAAATTATATTTCTTTAATGCTTCAAATACTTGGATTAATTTCTTATGGTCAACAAGATTTTTACCATAGATAACTATATCATCTAGGTATACGAAACAACGGATGCCTTGAAGGCCAGTGAGAACTATATTCATAAGCCTCTGAAAAGTAGGAGGTGCATTTCGTAATCCAAAAGGCATTCGTGTAAATTCGAAATGACCATACGGTGTACTGAAAGCGGTTTTTACACAATCCTTTTCTGCGACCCCGGTTTGATGGAATCCGTTTGCTAAATCTAAAGTAGAAAAATATTTAGATTCACCCAATTGTCCAAGAATATCTTCAATATTTGGCAAGGGATATGAATCACTTATGGTGATTTCATTTAGCTTCCGATAATCAACCACGACGCGCCACTTTTTATTACCGTTAGCATCTGGTTTTTTAGGAACGACTAATAATGGACTGTTAGAGCTTTTACTATGTTGAACTATTCCTTGAGTCAACATTTCATCAACTTGTCTTTTTATCTCAGATTTGTGAATTTCGGGCAATCTGTATGGTTTAACGTTAACAGCTGGTTTATCAGATTGTTTATTTCATGCTTAATTATTGCTGTACAATTGACCTGTACCACACCCTCCAAGTAAAATAATTGATTATATTCCCTACATATATTTATAATGAATATTTTTTCCTCTGAATTAAGATGAGAGAGATCTAATTGTTTATTTAAGTTTTCTAAACGATTTCCTATTAAATTTGTTGTTTCAGCTTGTGCTAACGTATAGATATTAAAATTTTTGATAGGAGTAAAATTTATTTGTAATTCTTCATTACATATTTCATATGGTTTTTCATTCACGTTTATAATACTAAGATATACGTAACCATTTTCTGGTTTTACAATTGTATTTGTTATAAATATCCCATTTTCATTTAAATTTTTAGGATTTAACATTGTAATTGATTCTTCCTGAATTATTACTGGACCGTATTTAATCAATTTTTCTGTACGTGGTGGTATTACCACAACTTTATTTTCTGTTTGAAATTTTATTGGAACTTTTAAATTATTAAAATTAAAAATTACTTGATCATTGCCATAGTCGATAATTGCTTTAGTTTTATTCAAAAAATCTTCGCCAATTATACCATCTTGCGCAATTGGAAAATTAGCGGAAACTACATGAAAAAGTATAGCATATCGTTTTAGTTAATGACCAGGAACTTTGATAAATAATGTAGTAGTTCCAATTGTATTAATAGGTTCGGATGAGATACCTTTCAATTCAATGGATATGCAATCTACATATGTATTGTCATGCAAAGCATTTACTTTAATAATACTTATATTTGCACCCGAATCTATTAATAAATTTGTAAATTGATTTTCCGCACTCTGTATTTATAGAGACAAGATACTGGAAAACGTACGATTTTTTGATTGATATATCATTATTGTTTTTGTTAGATTTTGATTTAATTTTGAATTTGGAATTTCGCTTAATTTAGGATTTGATTTTGAATTTAGATTTAATTTTTGATTTTGATTTCGATTTTGATTTTGATTTGGTTTTGAATTTGGCATTTTATTCGATTTAGTATTTGATTTAGAAGTCGATTTAGAATTTGGCATTTTATTCGATTTAGTATTTGATTTAGAAGTCGATTTAGAATTTGGCATTTTATTCGATTTAGTATTTGATTTACAAGTCGATTTAGAATTTGGGCGCTCTATTTTAATTGGCTCGCCTGTGTGCTGACACCTGATGGACCAGGCTGCTGGTAGTTTCCCTCAAAGGTTAATACTATTCTTTTTATTTCTATTAAATGCTAATTTTTTGCATTCATATAGAGTATGTCCAGGATTTTTACAGTAACGACAAGTCTTTTCTTGCGTTAGTGTATTGACTCGCAGGCTAGCACTTTGGTTTGTATACCGCGGAACATTATTAAATTTTGCGGAACTATTTAGGTTAATTACTTGATTAAAATTAGGATTAAAATTTTGACTGCTCTTTCGACAATCTCTGGTATGATGGGTATTTGTTTTGCACACATTACAGTAAGGAGTTCTGTTACTGTTATTATTACCATTATAATAATTCCTATTTTGATTACTACCCATTATAATTGGTGGAAACATTTAATTTTTCCTCATTGATCGCCAAATTTATAAATTCATTTAATGAGGGCAACCTGGCCGTGCGAACAATTATTCTTAGAGGATCCAATAATCCATTTATAAAATTGTTCATTACTATTGATTCATTTAAGTCATATATAGCTTGCACGCCATCGGTTGTCATTGAATCTTTAACACTGGCTATATTTAATTCATCAAAAAGCCTTTCAGTTCTTTCTGAATAGTGAGTTACTGATTCCCTTGGTCCTTGACTCAAGGAAAATATATCTAGTTGAATTATTTGGGTAGATCTGGTTTTTGTAAATTTCTCTATAAGGGAAGTTTTAAGTTTTTCCCAATCATCGAGTTTTTGGTACCGTATTGTGGCGTTATATGCACGCCCAGAAATTTTAGAGGTAATGACTTCCAAAAAGTCTGTTAGATTTTCGTCCTTTTTAGCTCTTTCGTACTGTATTTCTGCGAGTTGCAGGAATCTGTGTAACTCTACAGAATCTCCACTAAATACGGGAATCATTTTATTTGCCGATCGATGTCGAATTGAGACATTTTGTCTAAGTGGTCTTGATCGTTTGGTTTGGTTTATGCCTTGTTCAGTATTTATTACTGGGTCTGTATTAACTTTAGCTGTGGAAGACGAAGGCTTCGTTGGAGAACGAGAAATAGGCATAGGAACTAGTTTTTCGTCAGTTGATTTAGGAATTTGTCTAGTTCTTAAACTGAGATTCATACAAAATTTTTTTTTATAATTTAGAAAAATGTGAATGTAAATATTTTATTTTGACAACATAGTAGGATTGGGAAAAAAAAAATTAATTTAATCCCTTTTTTTCTTCTTCAATTTATGTTCTTACATTTTACATGAAAAACAAAATAGCAAAGAAATTTTATATTTATTATTTTATTTTTATTAAATATAATTTTCCTTTGTTTTTTGTTTTATGAGAATAGTAAAAATTTATTTGTATTTATTTATAATTATTTTTTAAAAATTTAAACTTTTTTTAAAAAAATGTTTTATTCACTTTTATATGCGTAAAGAAAATTTATTCTCTTTTTTGTAAATATTTCCTTTTTTTTTTCCTTTATATATTAAAAAGACTTTTTTTTTTTTTAAACCGGTGGATCTTGAGATGCTCTTGCTTTCTTGATGAGACAGTGCTTTAAAACGTCATAGGCCGCGCTCTTGGCCCCGTTTCAAAAATTTTTTTTTTTTAAACACAAAATTATGATGTTTAATGGCTCTTTTGGCCCTGCATATAATTATTTTCACTTTCGTTTTTTTTTTTTTTATTATAAGCTATTAATTTATTAAAAAAAAATTTATTATATAATATAATTTATTTATTTTTTTTGCAGCACATCCATAGATGTACCGTATTATAAAACTATTACATTGTTTTTTTCTTGATAAAAATAAAATTTTTTTTAATGAAACTTATTGACGCCTAGAACAAACACATTCCAGACCCCACACTTGACACCAATGTAATATTTTTAGAAAAATGGTTAATTTATACCGTCGATATTCAATATTATTTATAGTTAGTTTATTTTGGTTCAATATTGCAATATGGTATTTAATTTTAAACATATGTAAACCATTTGTTACATTATTCATGCTTTAACCTAATTTATTTATAGTTAAAAAGAAAAGGAATTGAAAGTAAAAAGAAATACAAAATTAATATAATGTTTATTGTTATGGTTTTAGTATATTGGAGTGGCATATTACAAGGTTACCTGGACAAAATCCAAAATCGCGTCTTACGCCTGAGTGGCGACCCTACTGTTCGGGGAACCTTTACACCTCTTAACTCACGTCGAAGTATTGGAGCTTAATCTCTCTTTTATAGATATCTTGTAGGTAATAACACTTGTTCTATTGAATTAAAATCAATAATGCCTCCCCTTAAACAATTCCAACGCAACACTATGGGAGGCTCAAGTGCTCATTTCTACAGCATGGAAATTCCTAGGTGGTTTAAAACTGGTTATGGAAACTCTTTTATTGTGAGAAACGCTAAAATGTGGAACATGCTTCCATCCAACGTGTTCCCCTCTGATAAAAATGGTCCATTATACAATTTGCAACTTTTCAAAAAGAAACTATTCGGGTTCGTCTCCAATTTACTCGCCAATTCTCCTTTATGTTCATATTTCCCTTTAACTCCTATGCTTCTTAGTCAAACCTACAATAATTTTGTAAAAGGAAAACTTTCCTAGAGTGTAAGAAAAAAAATATTACTCTGAATGATTCATTATTCATACATATAATTTTTAAATGTATCTTAAAACAAAAAAAAATGTATGTTGATTAGAATAAGGATTGGCAAGGATTTCAGATTTTTCGTTATCAGTAATTGCTAACATTGATGTAGTTTTAAGTGGTGGAATAAATCTGTTTTTATTTTTAAGAATTTTACGAAGGCCGCAAAATGGTTTTGAATAGTGTTCAAAATATCTTGTGCTAGTGTTCCATTCTTTCTTTTTTGAATTCTTTTATTTTTTTTCCAATTATTATATTCAATTTCTTAAGAACTAATTTTATTCTAGGGCAACCATTTCGTTACCAATTACGTTTTTGTAACACAAGTTTTGTATAAGAGAATTTTTTGGGATTTTTAGCCCCTGCTACAGCTACGGAATTTAGGATTATTTCTGAGGATTTATCTATTAAATTACCTATCTTAATTATATTATCCAAAACTAACTCTTGTGGATTGATTTGTCGAAGTTGAAAATTAAGTTTACTCTTAAAAGTTGTAGAATTAAGTTTTTTGCAATCAAAATATTTCTGTAATGGTTTTAGAATTTTGACTCTATTGATTGTAAAGTTGACAGGAAGTCGGAGTTTAATTTATTAAGAATGTGGATGATCGGAGTTTAATTTTAAAAATCTGGATTTGTTAAAAACGATGCACAATTTTGTAAAACCAAATCGAGCGTTGATGGTCTACTTCTTGTTCTGATGCCTATCCACTGCTGGACGTCGGTGTGTTAATTTTATGTTAAGGTGGCTACAATGTTGACATATTCCATTCTATTTGTGGCTGCATGAACTAAGTCTCCAATTGTGCGTAAATCAGTCCACTCCCTAATATTACTCATGCATGATAGTGGTTTTCTTTCTACCCCTCATCTTCCTTCTATTCTGCCTTCGACAATAAGCTGTAGTAATTCATATTTTGTTCCTCGCATTTTATGGCCAAAATAGGCTACTTTTCGTTTTTTAATAATTAAAAGTAGTTCTCTTTCTTTCTGCAGCCTCTCTAGTACTTCCATATTGGATATGTAATCTGTCCAAGATATCTGTAACATACGTCTATAGGTCCACATCTCAATAAAACTAACCAGAAAAACATTTAAGGAATTGCAATCTTAAGTTAATGTTGACATCACAATTATTTAATATTTTTCTGTACTTATAAAAAGCATTTCTAGCGATTTTTATTTTGCACTTGATTTCCTTATTATAATTCCAGTTTTCATGCAACCAGGAGCCAAGATATTTAAAACTGATTACACGTTCTATCATTCTGTTATCCACAGTGATGTTTGCGTTATTGTAGGCTATAATTCTTCTGCTAATAATCATAAATTTTGTTTTTGCAGTATTGATATTGAGACCAAATTCCTTACGCTGTTGATTAACCTTATTCATTAGGTATTGTAATTTACAATAATTTAGATAATTTACAATTTGTAAATTATCTAAATTATCGGCTAACAGTGTTGTATGACAGCATATCGAATGTTGTTAACAAATATTTCGTTTACTTTTATTCCTTTATATACATCAGCAATTGAATCTTAAAATATACTTTCTGAGTAGATGTTAAAAAGCAGTCGCGACAGGATGCATTATTGTCGTACGGTTCTATGTATTTCAAGATCGTCTGTACTTACATCTTCGAATTTGACGGTTGCTGTTTGATGCCAACACAAATTTTTAATACACATAATATCCTTTTCGTCAATATTCATTGGTCGAAGTATGTTAATGGCTTCTTCCAGTTTTTTATACAATCGATTATGAGTATTTTTAAGAAAATCTTGAAAGTATGCCCCAAGAGACTAATTAATCTATGTTCGTTACATTTTCTTGCGTTATTCTTCTTCGGTAAAGCAATAAAAGTACTCTTCAGCCATTCGTGAGGATATATACCGGTATTATATAAATTGTTGAATATTATTTCAAGTAGAGCAATGGTGTTGTCATCAATCATTTTATAAGTTTTGCAGGAATATCATCAGAACCTACTGCTTTGTTATTTTTCGAGGATTGGATGGCCTTTTCTATTTCACTTTTTGTAATTCTTGGTCCTGCCAGTTGCCTAGATGTTGTTTCTCTACAAATATTCGATTTAGCGATTTCGGTCAGAGAACAAGTTTTTTATATAATTTTCCCAAACTAGTTTTTTCGTTGCAGGAGTCACTGCAATATTATCTTGGTCATCTATTAATATAGTTGACATTATTTTTCTGTAGACACCTGAAGCTTCTTTAAGTTTTTTATGTATTCCTAATGGTCTACATCTAGATGAATTTTGGAAAATATGTTGGATTTGGTGGAAATAATAATGTGAAAGATAACTAGTTGTTAATTTGTTGTATAAAATTTTTCTCCGTTGGTTACTTTTGCAACAGTTCCAAGCTGGGTGCCCGTTTATAAAGTCTCCAAAAATTATGAATTTGTCTTTTCTTTTGTTTGTGATAACATAAACTCCACAATGGAAATATATAGGAAGTTTGAAAGGAAGTGCTTAAGAGCCTGTCTGGGCAAATACAGGAAGTTGGAATCAGAATACTTGCATTAAGAAGAAGATTAATAAGAAGAAACTTAATAAGAAGACTTCAGAATTCTTTATTTTACAGGTTAAGAATTTAGTTTTAAGTTAAGAATTTAGTTTTAAGTTAGTTTAATTTAATTTTACGATTTTAGCGATTAATTAATTTAATTTTAACGAAGTACAAAAAATGTACCTATTGTATGATCTAATATTTTTTTATTTTTTTCTTTCTTAATAGTAAAACTAAGCTAAAGGCTTAACTTAGCTTCTTTATATTGCTGTAATGTATCTTAAAAAAAAAAAAGAAAGAAAAAAAAAATAAATTGTACTTGTAATTTTGTAAAATTGTAAATTGTAATTTTTCGTAGTTTTTGTGTTGTTCAGCAAAATAATGTACTTTTTTGTTTTGTTTTTTGCATTGTATTGTGTAATAATAATTATAAATTTAACTTTAAGAATTTTTATAACGGCCTTGCTTTGGTTTTGAAATAAAATAAAAATAAAATAAAAATAGAAAACAAACAAAAGTTGAAAATGGTAATAAAAACTATTTAACAAAAATTTGGAACTAAAGATAAAAATTATATTAAGTTGTAATTAATGCCAATGAAAACCAATTACATATGTGCATAAATAATATTTTGTTGAAGACTAAAAAGAGGTAATATTTAGATAAAAATAGATTTTTACATTTTTAGCACATTTCCAAAAAAATTTTGAAAAAATGTGCTTATTGGTTTCACTCTGTCCGTCTGTTTACAAAACTTCTACACCGTTAAAGATAGAGAAAAAAAATTTTAACCATGGGTAGGTCTCATAAAAAAAATAATTTTGTGGAACAACTTTTTCATGTAGCCCCTTCCATTACGGAGCTACAGCCCCTCAAACTTTGAAAAAGCCCTATTTTTAAATGCATATATCTTATGTTCTACTTAAGATTTTTTCAATATGAAAACGTCATTTGACAGGTATTTCTTTTATCTTTGTAAATTAATATGAAAATTATACAATTTTTTAAAATTTAGTATTTAAATTTACCGTTATGTGAAAACCAAATTTTGCATGATTTTTCTACTTTCATAACTCCGGCACGCTTCTAGGTAGAGGCTTTAAATTTTGAGGCAAGAAAGAACTTTTAGAATTAGTATAAGTTTGCTCAGAAAATTTTTTTGGACCACCCCCTGTTTATGAGCTATTAGGGCTTAAAAATTTAAAATTTGCTATGTTTAAACACCTGTAACTTAGGAACCTGTACACATTTTACTTCTGCAAGATATAAAAATTAAAGCTACAGTAATATATTTTTACGTGTGTTAAAGGTTTATTTAAGTTGTAAAGGGTTCCAAAGTTGCAGCTCTTCAAAATTACGAAAAAGCCCCATTTTCAGATGTATATATCTCAGACTTTGCGTAATAGTTTTGCAATCTAAAACTGCCGGAAGATCGAAAATTTTATTATCTATATAAAACAATATCAAAATTATGTAATATTTTGTAATTTACTATTTAAATTTACCGTTATGTGAAAACCACATTTTGCATGAAATTTCGTTTTTCATAACTCCGTCACGCCTTTAGATAGGAACCTGAAATTTTGAGACAAGAAAGAACTTTTAGAATAGTATAAGTTTCCTCAGAAAATTTTTTGGTAGCACCCCTTCTTTAAGAGTTATTACGTCTCAGAAATTGAAAATTTGGTGTTTTTAGACACCTGTAACTTAGGCACCTGTACAAATTTTTCTTCGGCAAGACATGAAAATTAAAGATTCAATAATATATTTTTACGTGTGTTAACGGCTTTTCTTACTTATATAGGATTCCGGACTTACGGCCCCTCAAAATTTCAAAAATGTCCTATTTTCACATTTTTTCTTATTACATGAAATTTTCAAATTTTTGTGTAAGTCACACTTCTAAACAGTTTGTATTGAGTTTTGGAAATGTGCGCTTTTAAAAACCGTTGGTTTACATTTTACCTTGTTTTTTTAAATTTTAACATGTAAGCTTAATATCAGCTGACAAATTATTATAAGTTTTAATTGCAGAGTTTGTAATTGAATCAAGTCCATTAATAATTGTAATATTATGAGTATTAAATTATGAAGTCTATCATTTTTAAAATTTTTAATTTTTTGTACATTTCATTTGTTGGTGATCTTTTAAAACACGAACAAATTTTTAATCGCCTTGTTTTGTATAATCTGAAAAGTATTTCAATGTTTTTGTTATACTTATTTGCCCATACTGAGATTCCATAAATTATGATACTACAGCAAATACTATAAAATGTAATTTTTTTACTTCAAATATTGAACGCCTTCCTATCTTTTAAGAAAAGCTATTATTCTTCTGATTTTTTTAAATACTTCCAATATATGTGGAGTCCATCGAAATTTTCATCCACAATAAAGTTTCCGAATATGTATTCTGCCACTCGTTCCATTTCAATACCGTATTAAATATTTCAAATTTGCGATCTTATTTCTAAATGCGGCCACCAAGGCCTACCCACCTAGTGGGTAAGCGGTCAGTCAGTTTCTTGTCAGGTAAGATGGCAGCATGTTGTACTTTAATTTAAATATGACTCTACTCTAAACTTTAAAGTATACTCAAAAGATTATCGTAGCACAATAGTCAAAATGCGGCAGGATCAATGCGTCAATGCGTAATTCTTCTCATAAATCCAACCTTCTTAGATATTTTGTTACATATGTTATTAAGGTGCTGATGAAATTTCAGTTTGTTGTCAATTATTATTCCCAAATATTTGATATTTTGAACAACTTCGATCGTATCATTATTAATTCGAATGTCAATAGCAGCATTTCTCAAGTTCACGCCCATGCATTTGGTTTCTGACGTATTTAATTTTAGTTTGTTCATATTTAGCCATTTACTCAGTTCCTCCATATCAGCATTTAGATTTTTAACAAGATCTTGGACATTTTTCTCACTAATATACACCAAACAATCATCTGCAAACAACGCTATACGACAAAATTTTAAGACACGTACAATATCATTAATATACATTAAAAACAAGATTACGCCTAAAACAGAAAGAACTCCAAGACCAGAAAGATACGATTGGAACCACTTTAGTTCAGTACCACGCATACCATAAGCGTTAAGTTTAATGAGCAAGATCCCTCTATCTTATTTTTCAAAGGCACGTTTGAAGTCAAGAAACACAGCTACAACACAGTCGGCAGCATTCCGCTAATTTTTTCCATTCAAACGTAAGTCAATTTAAGGCAGTTTCACAAGAGTATCCTTTACTGAATCCTGATTGTTCTACTACAAACTTATTTCCAATTGTTCAGCCACAACCTTTTCTAGTTATTTTTCATGCACAGGAAGCATATTAATTGGACGCATATTTTCTACTTTTTTTCCATTCTTAATTTTCAGTACTGGAATTCGATAGACTCATTCAAAGAGTCTGAACTATACCATTCTGCAATGACTTGTTTATAATTGCCACTAACACAGGACGAAGTATATCAAATATATCCTCCAGCATTGTTTTACTAAATCCTATACAATCTTTTTTAATGTTCATATTTTTCATAATCTTCAGTTTATTTTTATTTGTTTCTGGGAAGTAAAATTAACTATTTTGTGTGGGAAAAATTGACTCATATTCTATTTGCGGAATACTTTCATTAATTTCTTTTATGCTACTAATCAAGTACTGATTTATGGAGTCTGCTACGTTAATATCGTTACTAATGACATTATTATTTGTTATAACTTCACTTATCTAGGAGTATCTAGCGACCCTACGAATTAATTGGGCTTACACTATATATACCAATATTTGCATAGGGCGGACCTTCCTTTTCTTCGTACACGTGGTTTAAATTATGGAACAAATTAAAAAAAAAAGATTCGAAAAAAGTGTTAGTCGGCACTTCCCAAAAGTTGGCAAGTAAAGCGACCAAACCGAGTACTAGCAGTGCTAAGGAAAGTCGCGAACAACCAAAGACGGTACGCAAAGTGCGCCCGTCGAAACAAGCCTTCTTCAATGAACGGTTGGCCTATAAAATAATTGAGAGGTTAAGCTCTCTTAATATTGGTCAGTTATCTGAGGCACAAAAGAACTCCTTAGCCTAGGTCAAAACAGTAGTAGGCCAGGTGAAACCCCAAGAAGGACAAGTCCCAGGTTCATCGAAGGGCCTTATGTCCAAGAGACAGAGGTCACAAGATGAGCCACAGGGTAGTTCCAAAAAGACTAGGTTGCTAGGGCGCAACCAGATAATCAAGCCTTTCAATGAAATTGCAAAGGATAGTTTAATTCTGGCAATCATTGATGAGGGGTTAGAGGATGGAATTATTTCTTCCAGTAAGGGGAACAACGTTGTCGTTGCTATAAACACAACTTCCTTCCAGATACTGGAAGAAAATCCGGAACCACCACCCTCCTGTAGAGACGCTGGCTGGCATCAGGGTCACGTCAAATTGACAGCTTGTGCTGATCAGAGATCGGTAGATCTCTACAAAAGGCGATAGGTAAGGTAGGAAGTCTGTGACCGGGGGCCAAGCTCAAATTCCTAAGCAGGGAGGAAATCCCGAGCAGGCCAAGAGCTAGGGTATGGCTGCTTAGGAACCTGCCGAAGCAGACACGATCATCAAAATGATGAAAGTGTCAAATTCTAACTTCCAACTGACAATTGGAAGATTGCCAAACTAAGGGAAGTAGTAGAAGAATCCCGACAGGCGTTGGTCATTGTTAATAAGGACTCCCTACAATCCCTAGCAAAGGGGTCATTAGTTACGGTTTCACAGCGGTAACACTGAAGGTGTATAAGAAGGATGAAGTGGAAGCCTCAAGGAGCATCGGTGAAGGACAAAGTCACGCCCAAGAAGCAGACTCTGACAGATCAGATGACGTTGACATGGCATCCGCCTCGGCTCCAAAGAGAATGAATGATGTCATCAAGGCTGACGATGAAGACGATCTACTTAGATCTGATTTTGACAGTTTTGATGATGCCAAAAGCTGCTCAATGGACTTTGAGGATGAAGCTAAAGCGACGGTGGTAAAGATTAAGGATGGCTCAGGTAATGAAGCTGCTCCAAATTAATCTCCATCATTTTAAAGCGGATTTCGCCGCACTTGAAATCAGGAGAAGGAGAACGGGCGAGGATATTATCTTAACCCAAGAGCCATGGGTGACAAAAAACAGGTTCATGGACTTAAGATACCAGATTACACGTTGTTGTATAATAAAGAGGTATGCAAACCTAGAACTTGCATACTTGCTAAAACTACATTAAATTTAACTTTTATATATAATTACCGTAATGCTGGTCTGCTCGCGGCGAGCCTAAAGCTAAAAAGCTCAAGGCTCTGGGTTGTTGCGGCGTACTTTCCTCACGACTCACAGGATACATTTCCTCCATCCCATCTTGCAGGGTTGATAGCGAATGCTAGAAGGATGAACATTGGGGCCATAATAAGCTGTAACGCCAATGCTCACCATGACATCTGGGGTAGTTCGAATACCAGCGTAAGAGGTGAGTCACTTTTTGATTACATTTTAAGTACTAACCTTCTTATTTGTAACAATGGCAGGGAACCTACCTATGATACTAGTAATAGGCAAGAAGCCCTAGACATAACCTTAGTCTCGAACTTCATTTATTCTAAAATAAACTCATGGAAAGTTTCTGATGAGCATTCCTTTTCAGATCACAGGTACCTTGAGTTCAGTCTGGACGAAAGTCCTCCAATAAAGTCAGTCTATCGAAGTCCTAAGAGAACTGACTGGAACAAATATGGGGAGCACTTAAAGTCAACGCTTCCCTATGTAACACCTGGAATTCCTAAAAATATCCAGAACGTTTTTACTAAGGCCCCAATAAACCCAATTAGTAAGTCTATGGGAAAACCTAAACCACCTTGGTGGAATGAAGAAATCAAAGCTCTAAGGAAAGATAGTGGGTAGGCTTTTGATAATGCCAAATAAAAACAAATGTACAGGGTACACGACTGGAGCTCTTATAAAGCGGCTCTTAGTCAGTATAAAAAAGCACTGAAAAAGACGAAAAGAGACATCTGGAGATTATTCTGTGGAGGTATAGAAAATGCCTCCGAGGCATCTAGACTTAGGAAAATCCTATCGACAAACCCCATGGTTCCCAGTATTCTTAAAAGAGAAAATGGCAGCTGGGCTACCACAAGCGAAGAGTCGTTGGAATTACTTTTAAAAACCCATTTTCCTGGGTGCATAAATAATAGCTCAGAGGTGGCTTGTCTTCTGAATTCTCCCCCTACTATCTAAGAGATGGTGGTTACAGAAGACAAACTACAATGGGCTATAGATAGTTTCAAACCATTCAAGTCAAGTGAACCGGATGGTATTATACCCGCTGAGATCCAACAAATTTTACCTACTACCCTGGTACTGCACTTCACACTTTGACTAGCTCGATTGAAAGATTTTTAAATTGCAAAGAGTATACTCTTGCAGCATTTATAGACATTGAGGAATCGTTTAATAACGTCAATCAGGCAGCTATTGTAGACCCACTCATAAGCCTAGGAGTTGAACCGGAGCTAAGAGCACTGATAGCTAATATGCTAAATAGCAAGACCATCAGTGCCAACTTAGGCAATGCTTCTGCAAAAAGGTTTGTGAAAAGAGCGACTCCGCAAGGATGGGTGCTATCTCCCCTGTTTTGGAATATGGTGGTAAATAAACTGCTTAAAATCCTGGAAGAGGCGGGCTGCACAGCAATCGTCTATGCGGACGATGTTGCTGTCATTGTTAGTGGCAAGTTCCCAGACATTCTCAGGGACGTTTTGCAACTTGCACTAAACAAAATCACAATACGGGCTACAAACTGGACTGTCAGTAAATCCACAGAAAACCGAATTGGTGCTTTTTACAAGAAAATATAAAATTCCTAAAATAAAGCCGCCTTCGTTAAATAAAAAAGAATGAATCTTTAGCGAAACGGCGAAATTTCTGGGTCTAAGTCTCGACAGGAAGTTAAGCTGGAAAGCTAACATCTCAGAAAGAGTAAAGAAGGCCTCAATAGCACTTTGCCTAAAAGCTATTGGAAGGAAATGGGGGCTTCAGCCATACATGACTTACTGGCTAATCTGGCACATCCGTAGTAAGACCCATTCTTATGTACGGAGCCTAGTATGGTGGAAGGCAATCGATGAAGAGGTCAAGGCAATTGCTAGGGTTCAAAGAACTGCCATACTATGTATCAGTGGCTCTTTAATAACAATACCTTCTGCGGCATTAGACATCATTCTTAATCTGATGCGGATCAGTCACGAGAAGATCCCAGCGGATCAGTTCACGAGAAGATCACTCGGATATCATAAACCAATTCAAGTCCCCTCCCGTCTTGGTGGACTACACATATCCCACTTACTTCTTCTGGAAATCTCATGTGACGATCATACCAAGCCGTGAGAGTTGGAACTCGAACACAGTGATAACCTTCGAAGGAGTACCATTCTACACGGATGGTTCAAAAATGAACATGGGGGATCTTCTCAGATAATCCGAATATCAGTCATAATTTCCGATTACCAGACCGTTGTAGCGTCTTCCAAGCGGAAATTATGGCAATTCAAGAGCCTTGATACTACTGAATAGAAGCATTTTGACTGTAAAGCAACTACGTATTCTGCCAGACAGTCAGGCTGCGTTAAAATCTCTGGTATCAACATGCACAACCTCAAAGTCTATCCACAAGCAAAACGTTATTTCAAAAGAAAATAACGAATATGGTAAATTACAACTGGTCAAACTTGACCTCGTGCAATATCGCAAGATTTATATGGCCCAAAACCGATTTAAGACAATCCAATGATCTGCTTTCTCTCCAAAGGGCAGACATTGGAATGACAATGGGTATAATCACCGGTCACTGTCTAATAGGGAAGCATGCCAGAAGACTTGGTTTATCCGCAAACGACTATTGTAGAGCTTGGAAAGTTGGAGAAGAGGAGGAAACTACTCTCCGTCTCCTTTGCACATGCCCGGTCTTGTCGGTAAGACGGAATACCCATTTGGGGCAATATCTCTTCAACAACCTTAGCAATCTAGTAGGTTAAAATGTGAAGAGTATTCTTCGCTTTGCAAAAAGCTCAAATTGGTTTTAACGAGTGGAATAGAAAAGCTTCTATGTGGTATCACAATGGACCAAATACGGTCTAAGTGTGCTTTTTTGACAGCCACCTTAACCTAATCTAACCTAACCTAATGGTTTTCCATAGTTCATTCTGATTATTCGCAGTTTTTGATATTTCATTTCTTATATACTTATCTTTGCTTTTAATTACTTCCTGTTGTAGATGTTTCTGATAGTGTTATATTCTTCCCAAATCGCTCAATTTCTACTGTACATCAGATCGCTTAATTTCTTCTACTGTACCCAAATCGCTACTTCTACCCAAATCGCTCAATTTCTTCTACTGTACATAGTATTTAACAGTATTATTAGGACATAGTCTGTTAACGTTTTTCTTCTTTGTGTATTTCCAGTGAGCTCTTTCACTATTTGCTTCAGACCTTACTCAATTATTACACTTTTAATATTTGTATTCTCATCCAGCCAATTTATATTGAAATCTGCTATAATAACATTTGATTTATTCTCCAAATAATTGGTACATATTTGTTCAAATATATCAATAAATTGTCCTACCGGATCTATCGAGATCTATAAACTACTGATAATTCTACATTATTTATTATAACTTTTATTAACAGAATCCATTTTTGAAAGATAATATTTCGGAGAAACTTATATTTTCCTTTAAGGAAATCAAAACCCCTGCAGTATGTCTAGAATGTGACAAAGAATTAATTACGTTATAATTTGTTATATTATATTCTGTCTCTTCTATTACGTCGGTTATATGCGTTTCACTAAATTAATTGTTGTTCTTGCGAGAATCTGTTTATTGTTGATTGAAACTTGTTTATTGTTTAGCTTTGCTCAAGTTTCAATATATCTAGTTTTCTTCTTTTCACTGTACCTCCATATTGATTAACCCTGAGCTTTACGACTGATATCACCAGTTGAAGCAGATGCACAATCTGACCACATACTATTGGTCAGTTTGTGCATCTGCTTCTCTCCATGTTCTTGTGTCGAGCAGTGATAATTAATGTGCCGCCAATGAGAAGATTCTAGATTAAGCATAGATCTCTGAGTCTCTCTTCATTATTGTTCATTTTGCCTAATCCGTGGTATCCCGTAGGACTGCACTTGTCTGTGGCCTTTCTTGCTTCTATTTTTGCATTAAAAACACCCATAAGTATTGTAAAATATTGTGGTGTGTTGCAAAGCACTGAGTCTAACTGCGTATAGAATTCCTCTTTGGTTTGTTCTTCTGCTGTTTCTGCGGGCGCATAACATTGTATTACAGTGATCCTCTTTATTCTGCATTCTTAATGTGATAATTTTTTCAGATACTGGTTTCCAATTTATAATACTTGATTATAATTCTTTGCTTACTAATAGGCCTACACCATACTCCCCAGCCCTATTATTACTTCCTGAGTATATGAATTGATTATTTTCTGTTGTGTTTAGCTCTTCAAAGTTGTCCCATCTAACTTCACTCAACACAAGAATTCCAATCTTGTATAGTTTCATTTGTTTCTCTACTTGTGCTAGTCTAGATATTTCCCTTAGATATCTGATATTCTATTGACCAAATAGTGTCGTTAATTTCGCGCCTATATGTAGTCGTTTAATAATTTAGGAATAATTAAAAAGTAAAAACTAATATTCTTTCATACAAAACTTTAATTAGAATTTATGTAAACATTTTTGTCTTAACTTCAGAACACTGTTATATGCAACAATGTTACAAGAAATGCTATTTAAAAAAATTATAGTTTTATTATTATCAATTAGAATTTATTACATTAATAAAGAACTTACTTTATAACTTCTTCTTTTTAACAAATTTTCTTAAGAAATCAAAATTTTTACAAAATTATAATACAAAATATGAGATTTTTCTTAAGATATATCAGTTAAAAGAAAGAGCTCAAACATATAGCTCATCTATGTAAAAAAAATTCTGAGGAAAAATGGAAAACACAGCAGAGATTTTCGCATACGCTCAACAGATAGAGCCTACACGGGAGTTAGCCCCAATCAAGCGGAAAAGTGTAAAACACAATAAAAACAGTAGTCACACCTTCAACAACATCATCATCAACAACAACAACAACAACCACAACAGCAACAACGTCAACAATTTCAACAACAAGAAGAAATCATTTTTCGTCAGAAACAAGAAAAATTTAATTCCAACTAAAGAAATATCTTTTACAAATAAAGTATTTTTATCATCGTAACAAAACTTCACATCCACACGTACACAGGATGATAACATCTTGTTGAATATTCAAATACATGTTCCAATATTCTATTTATAGATTTGTGAATATATTTTAATTTTTATCATTTTGTATGCTTGAATCAAATTCTCGATAAACAATAGCTGTTAGATAAGAGGGAAGTGGTTTTATTAACTTTCCAATTCTAATTGTACCCTAATTAAGTAGACCTTGACATACTTCATTTTCTGATGCATCTGGAGTTAAATCAAAGGCTAATATAAAAAATCCCTTACTAAACGTAGTTTTCGTCAACTTATGACCTTTATGGTTATGATATGACGCACGAGCATGACAATTATTATCTACTGAGAAACTACTTTCATATGCAGTGTTAGCAATTTGTACTCCATTTACATAAAGCATAAACTGTGAAATATCAAAATGTTTAAAATTATATGGATTTTTTGACCTCTTTCCAGAGAAACCCATATTTTCTGTCATGCAAAAAATTATTGTATTTGATAACTGCCCAATGAAAACATTGCCAAGTAAATTTGATGAGCTGTTCATTGAAATTGTAGAACTTTTTACTTCAACGTGTTTATAATTATATTTAGTATTGTATTTCCCAAGAACAACATTGTGTGCTAACAGCACGCCTGGATTAACGGTGTTCCAGAAACACAAGCAATATCAACCTAAAATGAAATAAAGAAAAACACAAAGAACTTTATTCTTTTAAGCATTTTATAAAGTTACACTTATCTAAATGAACTAGAGCATCACAGCAACATCATCTGGAATTTCATCTAAAACGTGTAATAGAAATGTATTAATAATAGAAATTGAATATATTAAAAATTAATTTTAAAATTTATAACAATTAAATATGAACTTACTTGTGAATTATGGGTTTTTAAAACACAAGAATTTAAATTTATATTTAAATTATTTTATTTTTTTATTCCTCAACTTTAAAGTTTGAGTTTGATCTTAAGACTAACTTTTAAACAATTCAATTTTTTAATATTACAAGTATTTATTTTTAATTTTACAAAAACAATTTCTTTATCTTAATACTAATTTTAATTTATTAGTCGAAAATATCTTTCGAAACAAAATTCAGTGTCGAATTACAAAAAAGGAAATTTACTTAATTTATACTTATTACGAAATCAATGTTAATAATAAATTTTCGTACTGAATTTTGTGTACAAAATAATTTCACCATATGTTGGGTTTCATATTACATTTAAAACGTTAAATTATTTCAAGTGCAATTTAAATATAGTTCAAATGCAATTGACCGTAATTATGCTTAGTATACAAAAATGTGGCTAATTACATTTTTGTATAAAATTGAAAAGAATAAAAAGAAAAACAAAATCAAAAGTGTTTTGTCTTACAAATTAATATTTATATTCATAAATGTGAAATTGAGTCTTATCTTTTATTGGAGGTTCATTAATTTCTATCTTGGTTGGGGTTGCCAACTGTGACGTAACTTGTGCTTATTTTACAAATCTATGTAAATGTCAAAATAATATAAAGCTTTCGGATAAAAAAAATAAATAATTGAATTATAATAAATTATTGTTAAAAGGCTTTCTAAGAAAGAAATTGAATTGTATAATTATGTAATAAGAAATTAAAAACGAGAATCGAATTAAACTTACTCACTTTTTTTGTTATATACCATCATTATATACAAGAATAGTAAAACATATGATGATAGGTACTTTTTCTTTTGTACATAAGAAAGGTTAATGAACTCAAACCGTAATGTAATTTTAATTTAAGTTAGCATAATAGTATACAGTAATATAATTTTAGTTTAAGTTAATATAGTAGTTTTAAGGATCATTCGTATTTAAGCAGTAGAAAGAAGAGGAGCAAAATTTGATTATAAATTAAATTAAACTAAAAATAAAAAAAACTTTTTTGAACAACATATTTTTGGCGTACTTATTAACTATTAAGTATTTTTTGTGGAAAAACAACTTTGGTATACCTTTATAATTAGGCGTACCATTAATCAAACGGTAATATGCCTCATAAATAGTGTGGCTTCTAAAATGTTTAATTATGATTCATCAGAATCGTATGCAAAAGGATGAAAATTTGGTTTTTCAAGTGTTAAAACTATACGAATGTCAACTTTATTTATAAGTAGAGTAGGTTGATTAAACATATATACGTGTAGCTTACTCATAAGTTTCACTACACTGCTATTATGAAACAATTTTTGGCGCTTTTTTGATTCATATGTTGCAACCAGATGTTGCAATATTTGCTTTATCTAAAATCCATCCTGCACATTCTAAATGAGCTGCAGCACTGTTGTGATAATTTCCTTCAGAAGGTGTTATATTTTTGCCATTTAATTGAACATTACATTGTTTCATTAAAGAATGTAAAATGTTATTAACTACGTTTGGTTGTATTATTATTTTTCCATCAGCAGATTTATCATTATTTCAATGTGTTCCATCTTTCTTTAAGATCTGTACTTTTAATCTCAAATATGTAGAAGAGAAATCACTATATGTATCTGCATGACCCAGTGAAACGAATTCAATAGTTGACGGGTTGTCTAAAGTAGCAATAAGATTGTAAGAAACTTCTTCAGATCGTAAAATGCTAGACTGAATGGATTGGGATTTAAAAATATCCAACTCAGATTTCATACACTTAATCATAATTAATCAAAAATATCTCTGTTTCTTTTTGTTTTGCGTCTTTGCGTCTTTTTGACGTAAAATAATTTATATTTTTAATGAATGGGTTTTTTTATAGATTTTCCTTTTCTTTTGCCAGAACTATACATTTCATTTAGTTTTCGTATGGCACCACGTCGTACATTTTTAACAATCTCTTTACTACGATCTTGCATAGCTTTTTTCATATTTGTACCAGATGCAATATTGGATAAAGCATTGATACCAGAGTTAATAACCTCCTTTTTCAAAATATCAGCGCCTGAAGTAAATAATGGTATACTCTATCCATAATGAATAAAAATAAAATAACACATAATTTTGTAAAATCGATTTTATTTATACTTTTTTAAAATGTAATACAATTTTTGTTGGATATTTATATTTACTCTTTTCTTGTAAACCTATTAAGCTGGCGTATATTTTAAATTAGTGTTGGTAGTAGGAAAGCTTTCCAGTCGCATATCATTTGTTTTTATATGTATGGAACATATGATGTTTCAACTCCTATTACAACTTTTTGCATATCTTGAATAAATATATGAGTACTTTTTTCCATTCCTCACCATATACATTTGGATGCAAACCATTAAAATACATTTCTGAAATACCTTCTTTCCACCTTGAATCACGCATCTATTTATTCATTTTATTTGTTAAAGATGATAATGAATTTTCAGGATAATAGTTCATAGATGACTCACTAAGTAAATTGACATAAAATTCATCATTTACTTGTATGTTATCCATGAGCTTGCGGATTTATTCTTACGATTTGGAAAATTAAGTTCTGTTTAAGAATTACCTGCTGCTGACCTTAAAAAACGTCTTGATGAATTATTCAACTCTCTGCTATTGATAGTTTTTCTTTTTTCGTTGGTGGGCTTGGCCTATCTAAAGGAACCGTTATAATGGTTCCTGTATCAGTTTCAAAAATTTGTACATTTTGATTTCTAATAGATTTTCTTTTTCTAAGACGTTCGCCAACTGAAGCAACTGACAATGCTTTTGTTAAAACATTTTCTTGAATTTCATCATCAAATACTTCGTCATCAGCTTCTTTTTCATGTACTTTTAGGTACAACTTATATTCCAACATTGTTATATTCAGCAAAATTCGACTGAGATTTCGCATCTTTATACATTGGTTTTGCACGAGTATCTTTTGCTTCCGTAATTTTTACTTTATCCTTTTTTTTCTACGAAGTTCTCGTTTTGTTTCTTATTTTAAATAGATTTTGTTTGTATAAATACCATTTGTGAGTGTTCGTAAGATGTTTGTTTTACAACATTTTTTTTCATAATTTTATCCAACTCATTGAATTCAACGTATGCATTTTGCTTCATTTTCTCAAAAATCTCGGGTTTTAGAATTATCGTTTTGTTAAATGTTATATTATTCATTTTATAAAGTTTCCGATTATCCCTGAAAGTACTGCACCAAGAAGTGTAGGTAAAAATTCACCACGTTGAATAATAATTTTCATACATACATTATTGATCTTAATTCCTTTTTATACTTTCGTAATTATACTGTTGCGTTTTTATTCAGAATACAATTACATTTTCATATATTTATCGCTATTGTACAAATTATTTTAATTACTCCAGCGTCACAGTGTTTTATAATTACTTTCTGGAATTTTGGTTTAGAGGTTTTTAATAGGTGCAATATATGTCGATTGGTCTTCAAACGTTTTATATTGTTCCCCAAATTGTTCTAATTGATCTCTCGTACAATAACACAAACGTTTTCCTAATATATCACTTCTTAATCGAAATATATCATTAAGACTTGACTAAGATCTATAAATATATAGCCGTATAGTACTGACGTCACATCATTATATACTTTTTCAAATGCTTTGATTTGATTTGGATAAATTTGGCGACCTAGTGGTAATATCTGTGATTTATCTCTTGGATTTTTGAAAAGTACTAGGTATTTACAGTTAAGTGAAATGTTTCTTGAAAATTTACCTTGGTGAAAAATATTTTGAGTATATACGCTCAAAATCCTGGAAGAGGCGGGATGCACAACAATCGCCTATGCGGACGATGTTGATGTCGTTATCAGTGGCAAGTCCCCAGATAGTCTGAAGGACGTTTTGGAACTTGCACTAAACAAAATCCCAACATGGGCTACAGACTGTGAAAATGGGTTGTCAGTAAATCCACAGAAAACCGAACTGGTACTTTTTACAAGTAGATTTAAAATTCCCAAACCGCCGTCTCTTGCCTTTAGCGAAACGCGAAATTTCTGGGTCAAACTCTAGACAGGATGTTAAGCTGGAAGGCTAACATCTCAGAAAGAGTAAAGAAGGCCTCAATAGCACTTTGCTGGTGTAAAAAAGACATTGGAAGGAAATTGGGGCTTCAGTCATACATGACTTATTGGCTATACACACAGGTACGGAGGCTAGTATGGTGGAAGGCAATCGATAAAGAGGTCAACCGCAAAGCAATCGCTAGGGTTAAAAGAACTGCCACACTATGTACAACCGCTTCTGCGGCATTATGCATCATGCCTAATCTTATGCCCGTAGAATATTATAGCAAATTTGTAGCCGCAAACACAACTGTAAAATTGAAAGCTACATCCTAGTGTACCAATTCTCGAGAAGGTCATTCGCATATCATAAACCAATTCAAGTCTATTCCCGTTTTGGTGGGCCACACGTCCCCCACTTACTTTTTGGCGAAATCTCACGTGACGAGCATTTCAAGCCGTGAAAGTTGCAACTCGAACACGGTGATGACCTTCGAAGGAGTACAATCCTACACGGATGGTTAAAAAATGTACAGCAGTGTAGGATGCGGGGTCTTCTCAGAAAATGTGAATATCAGTCATAATTTTCGACTACCATTGTATCGTCTTCCAAGCAGAAATTATGGCGTTTTAAGAAGCCTTGACTCTACTGCATAGAAGCGTTTGAACTGTAAAGCAAGTACGCATTCTGTCAGATAGTCAGACTTTAATAAACTGCCGAAAACTTTGTAACGAGATGGCCAGGAAGTTTAGTATTCAGCTCTGCTGGATACCAGGTCATCGAGGTATTCCGGGAAATGAAGAAGCTGATGAGCTTGCAAGAATCGGTACAACCTTACAAGTCCTGCCGGATAGACCAAGATTAGGGGTACCTTTATCTACAAGCAAAACGTTACTTCGAAAGGAAATAACGGATATGGTAAATAACAAATGGTCAAACTTGACCAATTATCTGCTTTTTCTTAAAAGGGCAGACATTGGAATGACAATGGGTATAATTACCGGTCACTGTCAAATAAGGAAGCATGCCTGAAAACTTGGCTTATCCGCAAACGACTATTGTAGAGCTAGCAAAGATGCAGAACAGGAGGAAACTACTCTCCATCTCCTTTGTACATGCGCGGCCTTGTCGGCAAGAAGGAACACTAATTTGGGTCAATACCTCTTAAACAACTTTAGCGATCTAACAGGTAAAAATGTGAAGATCATTCTTCGCTTTGCACAAAGCTGAAATTGGTTTTAACAAGTGGAATAGAAAAGTTTCTATGTGGTATCACAATGGACGAAATACGGTCTAAGTGGGCCTTTTTGAAAGTCACGTTAACCTAACATAAGCTATTATCTGCCCAGAAAATATGGACAAAATTTCATTTATCTTCAGATTGAGCAAACTGAAATCGTTTGCTCGAATGATAAATGGATTAAAATCTTTTAGAAGCGATGGTGAATCTGAAGCATCATCATGTCAACGTTTGGTGAGGGAAGATCTACCACATTCTGCTTTAAAAAACATAATTCGATCAGGAGTAATTACTAACTTATATCACTCTGAACCGGAAATGTTCTTTCAAGAATGTAGAAGTGTAATAGAAGATAAATTGAGAATTTTACTGAAAGACTATAGCAGCATTAAAATAAATGGTGTTTTTGTGGTGAATTAAAAATGTATGAAGATGACGAAGAAAAAAATTAATTGAAACATTTAAGTACAAAAAATGTTGCAATATATAAAGGAGATCAAATAGAACCAATAATTATAGAAGCTATAGAAAAACCGCTTTTAAGAAAATTAGAAGAATTTCAAGAAAGGAATAGCGGTTAAGCTTTATCAGCTATTATAAATTTAACTATAAATATAAAAAAATATTCACCATTTGTTGGATCTAGGACCGAATCGGACCCCGCCGAAGTTATTGGGAGTATGTATCAACGATCTTAGATTTTGAATAGACTGTATTATATTGGAAAGATGTAAGGTTATGAAATGATCAAAATATAGGTAGGCACTTGGGCCAGACAGGTCAGAAGGTCAAGATCACCCGGAAGTAGGTCAAACCGTAATTAGGTCAGACAGGAAGTAGATTAATGTCATAAAAATAGGTCAGAAAGGGGGCGGCGACCGCCAAACAATCTGGTTGTTTATAAAGATTGTATACTTACTTGTTTTAAGTAATAGGTAAACATGGAAATAGTAACAAAAAATTGCTTTTTATTTTTGCTTGTAATTTTGAGATGTTTTTGCTTTTTTTTAATGCAGTATTTAAAGAAGAGGAAGGAAAAACCATTAATTAATTGTTATGTAAGAATGTTGAAAAAAAAATATGAATAAAAAGAAAAAAAAAACAGGAAATCAACAAAATACCTAACGTGGTACATTTTTACTTATTATTTTTTTTATTATTATTTAATCTTTATTCTTCATTAGAAATGCATACAAAATGCTTACAACTAATAAAATATTATGATTAAGGAAAAAAAAAACTTAAAAATACATTACTTCATTACAATAACAATAATAACCACTAAAGTGATTCATAAAATTGCTTTAAAAAATTCAAAATTTACTAAGAAAATATAATTTAAAAATGTTTTCTAAACTAAAACTATAAAAACTTAAAATCAAAAAATCCAATTAAGAATAAGTAATGGTATTATACATTAAAATAAAATAGTTTTAAATACCATATCAATTAAAAGTTCAACAATGTAAAAAGCTGAGGTGATAAAGGAAATTAAAATTTATATAATACAAAAACAAAAATATTAAGAAAATATAATACAAAAGATAAAAATATTAAGAAATTATATTACAAGGAGAAGCAAAACAAAATAAAAAGAGGAGCAAAAGTGATGAAAGAATGATAATTTCTATATCAAATTAAATAAAAAAAAAGAAAAATTAAAAAAATTTTATAAGTAACACAAAAATTTAATCTACTTAAGTAAATGCTCAATTGCATTGTGATCAAACTGCAGAAGCCAAAGCTTGACAAGTTTTAGAAACTTTCTCAAAAATCTAACCTTCCTGATATACAAAGGAGCTCTATTAAATAATCTTGCTGCTATTATGAAGTAGGAGTTTCGAAAGTTTGTAGTCCTAAAATAAGGAATAATAACTGTGTAATCAAAATTGGAGCGCAAATTGTAATTGTTTGAGATTCTGGAATTGAAATAGCCACATTTTTTGTAAAATATCTTTAGCACCTTAAAGTAGTATAAATGTGTTACTGGAAGAACTTCAAGTTTTTTAAAAAGATCCAATAAGTGATATCTTCTGTTTTTTTTTTGAAAATTTTTCGCATAATTGACTTTTGGAGGGTTACAATCGGGTTAATATTATTAAAGTAAGCCCCTCCCAGCAAGCTTTCCCAGATTGTAGCCTAGAATGGAAAATTCCATGATAAACTGTTTTTAGTAATTTTAAGGAACAGAACCTTTGCAGACTGTAAAATTTCCACAGGGTAGTCTGGAAGTGTTTTTTTAATGTGGCTCTATGTATTGACCAGTTCATATTGCTATCAAAGTGTACACCTAAATATTTAAAATTGTTTACTGTTTCTATTTTAAAACATTTATCAATACAGCTCATGTTTTCATTAAACAAATTAAAAAACCCAGAAGAACATTTTCATTGCATAACACAAACCTATTACACTCCGACGCATGAAAAATGAAATCAGTTTTTGGAGATTCTTGCTGAGTAAGATTAAAATACATAGCTTTAGTTTTGACACTAACCAATAATTTATGATCAAAGAGCCACTTTCTGAGAATGCTGAAATCATGATTCATGTCCGCTATTAAATTAAAGGAATTATTGGAAACATAAGAACATGCAAGATCATCAGCAAAAGCTGTAATCTTACCAATAAATTATTGCTTAAAAATAGAATTTATGTAAATTAAAAATAAAATAGGCCCAAGTACAGAACCTTGGGGTACTAAAATATTGATATTCTTTGGGCTGCTTAGTTTATCTTTGAGTCTTTACCCTTTGAGTCCTATTTACTAAGCAGGACTTAAACCAGCTCAACATAAAACCTCGAAACCTATAATTTCAAATTTTTGTATGCAGGATAGAATGGTCCACCATATCGAATGCTTTTGTAATGTCTACAAATAAAGCTGCACAACTTTTCCTATCATCAAGGCCTTTTTGAATGTTAAAGCAGAAGTCTAGAAGTTCATATTTGGTAGACAACCCTTTTTTAAACCCAAATTAACAATTGCTAAAAAAGCCGATTTTGCTAAGATATTTTAAAATTCTACACTTCATTATTTTTTCGAAAATTTTGGAAATGGATGGCAACAAAGAAATAGGTCTATAATTACTAAAATCCTTTACATCACCTTTTTTATACAAATCCTTTACATGGCTTTTTTATGACATTTGCACATTTGAGCTCCTCAGGAAAAACCCCATTTAGAATACTGCTATTAAATAAAAAAGTTCGAAAAAGAAATTTCCTATTTGGTAATTTTCCTCCTTTAAACCTAAATTATTAAAACAATAAATATGATGAACGGACTGAGCACAAGGCGCAGAAAGCAATTGACGCAAAATGATTATTGAAAACATTAGCTATTTCAATAGGAGCAGAAATTATAGACCCATTAACATTTAGGTTAACCGATTTTGTTTTCTCTGATTCATTATCTATTATGGAACTTACAAATTTCCATTCTTTTTTCAAATCACCATTGCAATTTGAAAATTTATTCTATGAAAAGCTTCGCGAGTGCTTACAATTTCTTTTTTTAAAAGTTTGGACAATTTATTGTTTCTAAGATTTAATTCTAAATTTAATGGATGCTTTAGACATTTTATTCTTAATTTATTTTTTGTATTAATTTTGTTAAGGAGATAATTATTTATCCAGGGCTTTAATTTGTTTTTCTTATTTATTCTCATATTAATAGTTTTCTTACAATCATTTGCATAATTAGTCATTTTGATTATAAAATTCGAATATCCAATAGAAATGTTAAAATCGTTATAGACATTATCCCAATTTTCAAATCTTAACTTAATATTAAGTTTAGTAAAATCTATTAGATTTAATTTAGGTATTAATTCTCCAATAACACCACGATCACCTCTAAAATAATTAAAAAATAAGCCTGTCATAGTATGATCAGTTATTTGAAAGTTTACATTAAGAAGATTACAAGAATTACTATTCAAAGACATATTTTTAAAACGAACAGGAACATGATCCAAGCATGAATTGGAAACTAACCTAGTAGGTTCATGAAGTAAGGAAACAATCCCATTTTCAACAAGAGTCAAGAAATATGAATCAATTATATTATTATTTAATAAAATATCTAAGTGAAAATCGCCAACAATAACAATGTTATCCATATCGAATTTATGTAAAAACTCGAAAAATTATTCTAAAAACCTAATAACACTACAAGAATGACGTCTATAAACACCTACAAAACAAAAACTTTCCTTATTTACATTACAACGCAATTCTATTACATCTGCAGAATCAAAATTGTAATAAAATAACTGTCAATCGTAATCAAGTTTTACAAAAACACCTACTCCTCCAGCAGCATAGGATTCGTTTGAGCAACAAAAAAATTTGTACCCAGGAATATAGAAATCATCAGCTTCGCACTAAAATATCCAAACTTCTGAAACAAAAATAAAGTTAGGAGATTTAGAAAAAGAATCCTAATGTGCTACTAGCGAATCGAAATTTTTTCTAAGGCTTCTAATATTTTGATGCACAATTCACAAAGAATTTTTTGCAGAAAAATCAAAGTTAGCGATATGATTTTGTATGTCTGAATTAACAGAGTTGGCAAAGTCGTCGTTATAAGGATCTAATAAATCATCAAATAAAACCGACATTCTAACTAAATTTTATATTTAAGAAATCATCAGAAGTTCTTATGACGAAGGCTTTATCATTTTCAGACTTTTTTAACATAATATTTGAATTCTGTAACCACAAGTACTTAAAATTATTTTCCTTTTTAAATTTTTTTGCTTCTATAAATAAGGCACTAGTATATCTTGTAAAACTTTCTTTGATAAATATATCTTTTTTCCTAACATCACCAAAAATTAAAGTATTTAGCTTTTTCCTTTTATAATATTTACCTTTAAGAATTTTTTTCTTATTATCTACTGTTGAAAGTTGTACACAGATGACATTATTCACCTCAGTTGTTCTCCCCTTATTTCTGCTCTCTTCCCTTTTTTTAATGTAACATTTTTCAATAACCATATCCGCATCAGCAATGTCCAAAAATTCACAGAAAACTTTTTTTGATAATAGAAGTGCATTTTCATTTGTAACATTAGGTACACCTACAATTTCAATTATTTTCTCTTTCTCCTTTTGTTCATACCAATTCATCTTCCCCTGAAGATAATTTAATGTATTTTTTAACATTGTGTTCTCACTTCTTAGCTCTGTCGTGATCTCCGTAAACATCTTAATGTGTTTACTCATTTCAATCAATTGAGCATATATTTGCTGATTTGTAATAGTGTGAGTAAGTTGAGACGGATCGTCATTTTCACCAATATTTAAAATAGTATTTAGAGAAACACAATTATTAGGTGTGGTGGATATACCAAATTTCTCCTATGTTGAATTTTTAAAATGAAGAGGTAAAGAAGAGTTTACAATAGTGGGCGGTGTAATTCTATTGCTCAGTGTGGTGAGTGCAACAGAATTCTTTTTAGTTGAATTAATTCTTTCTTTAGATGAAGTTTGTTGCGTATGTATATCAATTATCTCACATGAAGAGTTTAAAATAATGGGCTTGAATAAGAATGCAGCTTCAGGAATTGATAAAATTACCGTTAAGAACTTACAAGTACTTGCCGTGTTAATCAAAAAACCACTGACAGTATTAGTTAACAAAAGCTTATTAATGGGAACTTTTCCAGATTGCCTGAAAGAAGCTATAATAACTCCTATTTATAAAAGTGGGCTAAAAACTGATTGTGGTAACTATAGACCTATATCTATACTTAACTCGTTAAGCAAGATCTTTGAAAAGATTATGAACATAAGAATAAGGACTTTTATAAATAAAACCATTGGCCTCGATATTAATCAGTTTGGTTTTATTGAGAACAGTGGAACCGAATCAGCGATTAGTACTACACTTGATCAAATACAAGAAGGACTTGTTGAAAGGAATTATGTTGCGGCCATTTTTGTAGATTTATCAAAGGCATTTGATGTAGCAAACCATAAAAAACTAATAAATTTAATGGAGGACATGGGAATAAGAAGGGTGGCCAACAAATTGATCCAAAATTATTTAACAAATATAACGCAGTACACTCGAATTAACGGCACACTGAGTAACAAAATGTCTATAAAAATTAGTGTACCTCAGGGATCATTATTAGGTCTACTGTTGTATCCCTTATACATAACAAATATTACAAATTGTAATTTCCTTTCAAAATATAATATTTATGCTGATGATACTAATTTTGTGGCTAAAGCTAATACACTTAGGGAATTGGAAATAATATTGAATCAGAGACTACATAAAGATGTCCAAATGCCAATAAAAAAGTTTAGATGTCGCTACAATATCGATTTTGAAATTTAGTCTCATTTTTCAACTTTTTTTTTTAAAGTTTCTTAAAGCAAGTTTTGGTCTCGAATATTTTTTTTTTTCATATATGTACATAAATGAACTTTCGTATGATTGGTATGGATGATAGAAATAACAAGTAACATACATATATGAATATGATCATATGATATCAGATGACATATTATGATATACATGATCTGATCAGTATCTAATATAATTTTTATATTATATATGCATTATGCCATATTATGCATTTATATTACTTGAACCAGCTTGAACCAGATATGAAAACTTATTAAATTGTGAAAGTGTGTGTGAATCAAAATTAAATATAAATAGAAATACACATAAATACTATCGGCACTTTTTATATATGTATTTCAATATGATTCAAAAATTCAGAACAAAATAAATTAGAACATAAAAATTTCAAAATAAAATATAAAATAAAAAATAAAAAATTTTATTTACATAAAATAAAATAAAAATAAAACAACCATTAATAATTTCTCCATGGCATAATCTGTAACTGAAACGAAACTCCAAAATAAATTCAATTAAAATATTTACAATATTTGCAATATAACACAAAACAATGTTAGATAAATATCTTACCAGAATCTTACCTAATTTTATATTTTTCCTTTTCCTAATTTTACCAAAAAAAAAAGAGTGTGCCCCTAATTGGTTGAAAAATTTCGGACAGACAAACAACGGAGAGACGAAAAGAAGAAAGAAAAAAAATATATTTAACAGAGTAAACAGAGTGAGAAAATCATTTGAAAAAAAGTTCAACAGAATCTATAAAAAAAAAAAATTATTTGTCTGACTTTTTCACCTTTGGCACTATACCGTAAACAACTTGTAATCGTTGTCATTATTTATACCAGATATACTTCTTGTTCACTCTTTTTTTATTTTAAAACAAAAATACCTAATAACTATCTGATAATATATAATCAGATATAATCATATAATATCAGATTATATTAAAACATGAGTTTTAATAACTATATTTTATAAGAAAAATTAGAAAAAGAAAACAAGGTAAGAAGGCTAAAAATAATTTCAATAAATACGTAATGAAATTTAGTCAAAGAAAAGCAGAAAAAGTAATTTTACTTAGTGTATAGATATTAAATAATGGAACAAAAATATTTAAATCAGTTTATAAATATAAAAACACATTTTTTAATGCAATTATTAGACATTTGTTTGTTGTGCTTCTTTCATTCTTTACAATTTGATTAATTTTTCAAAAAAAGCAATTCTTTTAAATTAAAATAACCTGGTCTTCCATGTTCTGTATTAGACAAGTTCATTTATATGTATTTTCATGCATTTACTTTGGTTGGTATTGATATTTATAATTTTTATGAATATGTACAGTATCCAGCAAATGTCATGCCACTTTTCTAATTGGAATAATTTTTAATTAAAAAAATGTTTAGAAGAATTTTAAAGCATTATTTTTTATTTCAGTTATTTTTATTTGATAGGTATATTATATTATCTTCAAAAAATACCCACATATATATGTAGGTATACTGTTACCAATATAACAATATGAGTCATGAGATCAAAAAATAAAATAAAATCATAATACAAAAAATTTTGTTACGTTGTTTGTTTGTTTTTCCCTGAAGTTATAAAGTTAAAAATATTATTAGAAAAAATTCGAACGCCTATATTATTTTATTGCTTTTCTATATATATTTTTTGTAGTTTATATATTTTTTTAAATTACCATTACTTTTGCTGGGTACTGTATATTAAATCAGTTAAATCTAGTTAAATGAACAATGTAGTTAAATCAGATGATTTTCATAAAATAGATAACATTCATACCATCTGATACCATATAATATACGATATACCATTTCATACATTCAAAAAATTTTGCTTGTAGTAGTGAAATACTGAATGCATATGAATGATAACCTTGAAATTTTTTTTCTTGTTGTTTTTAGAAAAGTCAACATTATAAAATAACCTATTTTTATTTAATTTTTTTCTATATGAAATATTTAGTTAAATGTTCCATATTTTTTGTAAAGTGATATTTAGAATGTCTTCTTTATCATATTGAAAATTTACGTTTCTACTCGACATATTAAATATATATTTTCTCAAATATATTTTCCCATTTTTGCCTTATTTTTCTATTTTAAAAGTTATTTTGTCATCGCTTTGCTTTAAAAAGTTTAATAATCACAAGGATAAAAAAATTATAAAAACATAAAATGCATAAAATATATGAATGATCATTTTACACCAGATTTTACAGAAGATTCTGGTTTTCGCTAAATTCTTTTAGCTATGACACAAACTAAATATTTCTGTGCTTTAAGATTTTTAAAACTAGCCAGTTTTAGCTGGCCCGTTTGAAAAAAAATTAGTACAAATTTTTGTATGAATTTGTACATCTCTATGTAGTCTCTGATTGAATGAAGATATGAAAACGTACAGTAATTGGCTCAGGACGAATGAATTAATTATGGACATCAAAAAAACAAATTACATAATGTTTAAACCCAGAAAAGGTAATCATGAGGAAATTACTGTAGAAGTTGATAACATACCCCTAAATATAGTAAACAATATAAAATATTTAAGAGTGATAATTGACGAAAATTTTAAATGGGAAAGTCATATAGCAGAAATTAAAAAAGAGTCATTCCAATATACTTGGCAATGAAAAGACTTGGAGGAGTATCGATTAAAGTAGTTAAACTGGTCTATAATGGATACATCTTATCCAAGATAAGATACAACATTACGAGTTGGAGCCAGTGTTCTAGTTTTCATATAAATCAAATAAGTACAATAATGAATAAAGCCTTAAAAACTTTATTCAAAATGGATATGAGATGCAGCACAAAAAAGGTATATAAAAATACAACAGAACTGGATATTAAGCTGCTTATTTATTTTGAAAAATGTAAATTTATACATAAACTATTAAACAAAAAATTGAAATCAAATTGGAAACTAAGTTTGAGAGAAGAAGTCCATCACCATAACACGAGAAATAAACTAAAATTAAATGTGCCGAAAGCTAAACTACAGCAAAACAAAAACGTCTCAAGAACAGAGCAATAAAGCTATGCAACAAACTTCCAGTACATTCAAAATTGCAAGGATGACGCAAAATTTAAACGACTACTGAAGACACATATTCTAAATTTTAGAGATTAGTTAACAAAACTAATCTCATTTAAACAAAAAAATATTAATAATATATCACAAAAAAAAAAAAAAAATTGTTTTATATATATATGTTATTTAAAGATTCATAGTACATATTTTAATTCTAATTTTCCAAACCTACGTTAATTTAGTTAAGTAAATTAAGGTTTAAAAAAAAAAAATAGAATTTGTTTATATTTTTAATTTCTCATACATAATTTTATATTTAGATTGTAAAATTATCTGAAAATAATAAATTATTATTAAAAAAAAAATAAAAAAATAAAAAAAATATGTTGAGATGTTGATTGAAGATCAGAATGTTGAATATGAAGAGACTTTCTACGAAGAGTTCTGCACTTCTCACACCTAAAGTTATTTCCACTTGCTTTTATATAATCAATGCATTTAATCTTCTTCTTTTACATTTACGCAGGCGCAATGAAACATAGAGTTGCAATCTCCTTACCATTGCAAAAAATGCAAATCATGTTGAAAATATATTTATAACTACTATTTCTTCTTTTTAAACTATATATTAGTAGCGAATTTTGATTATCTTTTATATATTAACAGAAATAAAGTATAACACAAAATAACTAATATTTAATTATATTATATCTTTTAAAAGTATATTTTCTGTATCAAAACTATTTTTATTTTTTTCTATTTAAAATTAATTAAAATACTCCTAAAATTTCAATCAGTGCTCACCTCACAGCACGCAGAGAGAGAGAGAATTTGATGTATACTTGGCTTAAGTAATAGGCGCATACGAAAATAATAAGAAAAAATGCTTTATAAAATTTAAAGAGAAAAATGAAAACAGAACAAAATAAGTGTAACTACGTTTCTTTAAAATTTTGCAACTATTTTTAAAAATTAAAAGAAAAAGTGAAAACTGATTATTCAAATCTTACACAAAGATTCAATCTTGACAAAATTGATGCAATTTTGAGAAAAATTTATTTCTTGTTGTTTTCTTTTTTTCTATGAAGTATTTAAAGAAGAGGAAAGAAAACATTGTTCGTATCACCGTATAAGATCTTATTATTATTATGTAAGAATATTGAAAAACAAAAAAAAAAAGAATAAAATGCGATCCAAATAAGTGAATTGCTTTTGGTACTTATAGTGGTACATTGTAGTGTAAAAATAAAAAAATAAAACAGATTTGTTTATATGTTTGAAATAATTTTTTCAAATAACAAGCAAGACATTATGTATAAATTGTGTAAAAAGTTAAAAAATTGTTAATAGAGTGAAAATTCTTGAATTAGAAACGTTCGCGGTCGGTTGTCTTAATAAAACAAAAATCGAAAATTAAAAAAATAAAAATGAATACAGAAAAATTCAGCAAAAAATCTGTAAAATCAGTGGTTATAAAACGATTCAACATTTTTGGAAAAAAATTGGAGTTTATAATAAATCCAGTACCAGACAAAAAAGATCAAATAGATTAGATTAAAACTGGTATTGAAGAATTATTCAGCAATTTTATTGAAAATGTTGACCCTAGTGACAAAATTTGTGTCACTTTTGGATGCCAAAGTTTTCATGAACGTGGTCCAGCCTGGATCAATTTTAAAAAAGCAAAAGACCTTGACATTTCGGAAATTCGGGAAGTTATTTCAAAAATTTTCCAAAGCAACTCCGAAGGATTATCTACTGATACGTTCTATATAGCAGGAAAAGGTAGAGGAGAAAGATACAACGATTTTGAAGAAGAATGTAATAAAAGAAGAATAATTTCAATTGAAAACAAAGATAATCTATGCTTACCACGTGCGTTAGTTGTTGCTATCACATTCTAATAGATCTAATAGAAAAATCTACTTGACTATTGTAAAATGTGAAAGATGTAGGTCAACTTCAATTGAAAGCAGCGTTACAGCTAATTAGAAATTCAAATGTAAGCATGTCAGCAAAAGGTGCTAGTATCAGTGAGCTCAAAAAATTTCAACTGTACCTCTCTAAATATCAAATTGTAGTTTTTGATTTCAGAGGAAAAGGAAAATCGATTGAAAAATATTCAAGGTGGGAAGATAAGAAAAAAGGACTGAATTTTTGATTTACGATGAAGGTCACTTCAATGTAATTTCATCATTAACAGCAGCATTTAGTTGTGATTACTTTTGCAAAACATGTAGTGTGCCGTATAACAATAGATTGTCTCACAGATGTAAACAGTCGTGTTTTTTTTGCAAACCATCTCCAGCATGTGACGTGAATTTTGCAAATATTAAATGTGATGTATGCAATCGAGGTTTTAAAGGTCAAACTTGTTTTGATAATCATAAAGCAACATCATCTACAAATAAAAAATTTAATTGTACTCTAAGAAATTCCTGTACAAAATGCTTTAAAGTATACAGAGCTGATGTTAATCATATATGCTATGGACATTTGTGCAAAAAAAACTGTAATACAAATGCAGCTTCAGATCACCAATGCTTTATTACACCATGTAAAGAATTACCTGAACTTCAGAATATATTATATATTTTCTACGATCTCGAAACAACTCAAGATGATATCATCGGAGAGAAACTTCATGAAGGTGTTGCAATAGGAGATATAATTGAACATCAGCCTGATTTATGTATTTTTGAACAACCTTGCACGCATTGCATATTATCTAATGTTGAAAGATGCAATTTTTGTAAACTTCGACAACCTGTGTTGAAACAAAATCCAATACAAATGTTTTTAGAATATATACTCAACCAAAGAAAAATATTTGATAAAGTTGTAGTTATTGCACATAATGGACAAGCATTTGATAATCAGTTTTTATTAAAATATATCTTAGAGAAAACCATCATCAAACCAAAACTAATTATGAGGCGAACAAAGATAATTTTAATGCTGTTAGATAACGTGAAATTTATTGATTCATTAAACTATTTTCCAATGCCGTTATCTAGTTTACCGAAAGCGTTTGATTTAGACATACATTTGAAAAAAGGATATTTTCTTCATATGCTTAATCGTAAAAACAATATAAAATATAATGGAAAGTTAACCGATCGTAAATATTACTATTATAATTCAATGAGTGCATCGGAAGGAACAATTTCTTGAATAGTATGAAGAAAATAAAAACAAGTCTTTTAACCTCCAAACTGAACTTGTAGAATATTGTATGAATGATGTAAAAATTTTGACAGCAGCCTGTATTAAATTCAGACAACTATTTTTGAAAGAATGTAAGGTTGAACCATTTTTAGAGGCCACTTCAATTGCTTCAGCATGTAATTTGGTTTTTAGAAGCAATTTTTTAAAACCGTATACAATTGGACTTATACCTCAACAAGGATATCGCTTATCAAAAAACCAGTCAATCATTGCCATAAAATGATTAATGCAGGAAGAAAAACAAAGAAAAATAAAAATTCAGAATAGTGGTAATGGAAAAGAAAAAGTTATTCTTGGTCTTCGTGTTGACGGATATTGTAAAGACACAAAACAAATATTTGAGTTTTATGGCTGTTATTACCATGGCCATCCAAAATGTTTCAAAAATAATAATGATAAAAAATATGAAACACGTTATGAGGCTACATTATCCAAAGTCAATAAATTACGATCTTTAGGTTATCAAGTAATTGAAAAGTGGGAGTGTGAATTTCGAAACGAAGTGAGATCAAAAGAATACGAAGCATTTTTCTCAAAAATGGAGAACGAAAGTTTGATACCACTAAAACCACGTGACGCATTTTATGGCGGTAGAACATGAACACAAGAACATATTATAAATGTGCACCTGGTGAGAAAATAATGTATGATATATGTTCACGGAAATACGGTAAATACGGAAAATTTCCAGTGGGTCATCCAAAAGTTCATATATTTCCAGTGGGTCATCCAAAAGTTTGAGTGCAATAAATTAAATTTAAATGATACAAAATGGAAAACACAGCAGAGATTTTCGCCTACGCTCAACAAATAGCCAACACAGGAGTTGGCTCCAATTAAAAGAATAAGAAGTCAACAAGAATCGCAGCCACATCAACAACAACATCATCATCATCAACAACAACAACCACAACAGCAACAACATCAACAATTTCAACAACAACAACAAGAAGAAATCATTCTTCTTCAAGAAGAAGAACCATCAGCTAAAAAAAGGTTTTAATAAGAAAAATATTGAAACTAGAAAGAGTTTCTTAAAAACAAAAGACATGGAGCAAGATGCTCTATATCATATATTAAATGTAAAACAAATTAAAACCATTTATGGTCTTAAGTGGGTCTTTGAGACCCGCATTTTAATTATATTTGTACGTCAAAAATATACTGATATTTTTGAGAATTCTGATTTTGTAAAAGAAATAAAAGAAAAAGAACATTTTGTATATAAAGATAAAGATAAAAATTTAAATTTAAGTATTGTAGATATATCTGAGTCTTTTGGTAAAATATATGCAAATTACCAATAAATGATGTAAATTGGTTTGTAGTTATAAGTTTTTATTATTATTAATAAATAAAAATAAAATTTAAAAAAGGTATAAATTTCTTTTATTTAGTTGCTTTATTTTTTCAGATTCAGGTTTATATGTACCTAAATTGATTTTGAAAATGAAATTGACAAAATTGATTTATTTAATTTTTTTTTTTCGTAAAAACACAGGTATTTCACAAAAGAGCCAAGAAAAATTACATCATACATTAAATTTTTGAACCGGAATAAAAATTTCTACTTGCTACCTTGTAACATTTTTTTTTCTGTACAGAATCTGTATGTATTTCTTTTACTATTTGAAATTTAGACATGATTTATACACCATCTAACTAGATTTAAAAATCTAATTTTACATTTTTTTATTTATATACTCTGAAAACTTGAAGTTTTACTGGCTGCTACAGTATATAACCAGCACAATGGTTTATTGGCAGTGGGTCATCCAAAAGTTTGAGTGCAATAAATTAAATTTAAATGATAGTGAAGGATTAATAAAAGCATTAATACTTCCTCCAGAAAAACTCTATCACCCGGTTTTGCCTGTAAATCAAAATATTAAGCTAATGTTTTCCTGCTGTCAAATATGTAGCTAGGAAATGAATAATGATGACTGCTCTCAGGACAATCGTAGTAGGTCAATTTTAGGAACATGGGTTATAGATAAAGTAAGAGAAGCAGTTAAACAGGGATACAAAATTGTGCAAATATACGAGGTATGGGAGTATACTGTTAAACAATTTAATTTATATCACAAAATTTATTAATTTATATCACAACAAGGAATTTTCACTGAAATGATGAACAAGTTCCTTAAAATTAAACAAGAAGCTTCTGGCTGGCCTAGTCTTTGTAGAACACCAAAGGAAAGTGCAAATATTTAGAAATATTTTTCAAAGAGGAAGGCATAAATTTACAGTTTAACGAAATAGAAAAAAATTCTGGACTTAGATCATTAGCTAAATCAATGTTAACTCCTTCTGGGGTAAATTTGGGCAGAGAGAAAATTAATCAAAAAGCGAAATCATAAATGAGCCAAATGAATTATTTACTCTTCTAACTGATCCTTCCAAGAGTGTAAATCAAATAACTCCAATAAACGAAAAAATAGTTTTGGTAAATTGGGAATATAAAGAAGAAACAGCTGAAACATTATTAACAGTTAACGTTAGCTGCTTACACAACCACACCAGCTCGTTTAAATTTGTATTCTTATTTAAACAATTTAAAAGAACGAGTTTTGTATTACGATACTGATTGAATAATATATGTAGCACATGAAGGAGAATATAACCCTCCAACAGGAGTTTTCATAGGTGATATGACAGATGAGCTTGAAGAATATGGAATAGGAAGTTACATTACAGAATTTGTCAGAGGGGGTGCAAAGAACTATGTATACAAAATATATAGTACCAACTCCAAATGTGAAAAAACTGTTTGCAAAGTTAAAGGTATTCGTTTAAATTATAATACTTCACAAGAAGTAAATTTTGGCTCTATGAAACAATTAGTTAAAAAATTAAACAATTTTCCACAAATAAATATAACATTTCCTAGAATTCGTCGAACATAAGATCACAGAGTCATCACTGTTTCTCAAAGAAAGACATATCGAATAAATTCCAGAAAACGAGTTTTTGCAGATGATTATACTTCAGGTTCTTATGAGTTCAAAAAGAAAAAAATTTAAAAATTAATGTTAAGATATTGTAAAAATTTTGTATTTTAAACTATTAAATTACAGTATTGAAAAAAAATCTTTTAATTTTTCCGTTTTTAATTTTCTGAATATAGTAGAAAATTTATTTACATAATATATTCAAATTCTGATTTTATTCAAATTCACAGTTGCAATTTAACTCTTCAATAATAATGTCAAAAGCACAAATAGTATCTGAAATTCATCGTCCAGTTAGACGTAGTTTTCGAAGACGAAAAATATCTCAAAGAGGGTTAAATGATACATGAAAAATTGATTTTGTAGATATGTCGCCCTATAAAAAAGTGAATAATGGATACAAGTTCCTCTTAACTGTTATCGATATATTTTCGAAATATGCATATGCCGAAAAAGTTAAATCAAAGACAGCAGATGACGTAGTTAAAAGTATGGAAAAGATTTTTAAAAGGGAGGGAAAGTCTCCAAAAAATATTCATTCTGACCAGGGAAAAGCATTTTTCAACAAAAAATTCCAAAATTTGATGAAAAGCTATAAAATAAATGACTATCATACTTATTCAGAAATGAAGGCAAGTGTTTGTGAAAGGTTTAACAGAACCTTAAAATCAATTATGTGGAAACGGTTTAGTTTACAAGGATATTTTAAATGGATAGAACTTTTACCAAAACTAATTGAAAAATATAATAACACAAAACACAGTACAATTAAGTTAAAACCAAACCAAGTTACATCACTAAGTGAAAAACAAATTCTTCGTTCAATTTACAATTACCCTAAAATATTTAATAAGGGAAAATTTAATATTGGTGATTTTGTTAGAATTGAAAGGTCTAAAGGTACTTTTCAAAAAGGATATGAACCTAACTATTCAACTGAAGTTTTTAAAATAGCTTTCAGAAACAAGACAGACCTGATTACATATAAAAAAAGATTATTTAAAAGATTAAAAAAAGAAAATTTAAAAGATTATAAAAATAAATTAGTTCATGGTGGCTTCTATAGTCATAATCAATGGATAAGTAAATATGATATTCTTTCATAAAAAAGTATAATTATAATTTATGTAAAAAATTTTTTCTTAAATTTAGAGCACTGTTAAATGCCACAATATTGTAAAAATGCTAATAGAAAAAATAAAAACAGAAAAATATTTACTAATAAAAATAAATAATTTAGGAATAGGTAAATAAAAAATAATATTCTTTCATAAAAAAGTATAATTAGAATTTATGTAAAAGATTTTTTCTTAACTTTAGAACATTGTTAAATGCAACAAGTTTGCAAAAAATGCTATTTAAAAAAATTATAGTTTTATTATAATCAATTAGAATTTATTACATTAATAAACAACTTACTTTACAACTTTTGGTTTTTAACTAGTTTTCTTAAGAATTTTGATTTCTAAACAATGATAATACAATTATTTAGAAGAAAAATTTAGTATAAATAAAGTGTGATCTTTCTTAAGATATATCAATTCAAAGAAAGAGCTCAACATAATAATACAATAAGAAAGCAAAATGGAAAACACAGCAGAGATTTTCGCCTACGTTCAACAAATAGCCAACACAGGAGTTGGCTCCAATTAAAAGAATAAGAAGTCAACAAGATCGCAGCCACATCAACAACAACATCATCATCATCATCATCAACAACAACAACCACAACAGCAACAACATCAACAATTTCAACAACAACAACAAGAAGAAATCATTCTTCTTCAAGAAGAAGAACCATCAGCTAAAAAAAGCTTTTAATAAGAAAAATATTGAAACTAGAAAGAGTTTCTTAAAAACAAAAGATATGGAGCAAGATGCTCTATATCATATATTAAATGTAAAACAAATTAAAAGCATTTATGGTCTTAAGTGGGTCTTTGAAACCCGCAATTTAATTATATTTGTACCTCAAAAATATACTGATATTTTTGAGAATTCTGATTTTGTAAAAGAAATAAAAGAAAAAGAACATTTTGTATATAAAGATAAAGATAAACATTTAAATTTAAGTATTGTAGATATATCTGAGTCTTTTGGTAAAATATATGCAAATTACCAATAAATGATGTAAATTGGTTTGTAGTTATAAGTTTTTATTATTATTAATAAATAAAAATAAAATTTAAAAAAGGTATAAATTTTTTTTATTTAGTTGCTTTATTTTTTCAGATTCAGGTTTATATGTACCTAAATTGATTTTGAAATTGAAATTGACAAAATTGATTTATTTAATTTTTTTTTTCGTAAAAACACAGGTATTTCACAAAAGAGCCAAGAAAAATTACATCATACATTAAATTTTTGAACCGGAATAAAAATCTCTACTTGCTGCCTTGTAACATTTTTTTTTCTGTACAGAATCTGTATGTATTTCTTTTACTATTTGAAATTTAGACATGATTTATACACCATCTAACTAGATTTAAAAATCTAATTTTACATTTTTTTATTTATATACTCTGAAAACTTGAAGTTTTACTGGGTGCTACAGTATATAACGCAGTTCAATTTTATTGGCAAATCATTTTCAATTCAATTTTGGTAAGATATTTTACTGAAATGGCAGCTGATTCAACAACATTTCCATTTACTGAGGAAACTGCAATAGTCAGTATACTAAATGAGGTCCAAGTTGATGAAATTACATCCACCGTAGATGAGGAGGAATTAATGGAAACTGAAGAATTCATACCACCGTTTCAAGTCTTAGATGAAGATATAGTGGAGCAACAAATTTGGGAAATAAATAAACAACAAGGAGATCCTGACTATTTTGCAGAACTTTTTAGAAATAATATATAAGAATATTTGTGTAAATGTATATGTATCTACTATATATAAGTAATTCATAATAAAAAATAAATTAAATAAAATTTAAAAATTTTTTCATTTATTGTTGTTCTTGTTTAAAATATTAGAAATTTTATTTTCTAGTAATACAGGTATTTAAAAAAACAATCTAGAATAATTGCATTGAACGCTACAACGCTGTATTGGAATATATATTTCTTCGTGCAATTTCATAAAATGCTTTTATTGACCCGTTTTTATATATTGAATAACATATTCCCATAGTACATTTGATTCAGCATTTTTATTGTGTATCATTACAGCTTGAAGAAAATCAATTAAGTAGTAAAATGTGTCAGCTTCCTCTTTGTTAATGCTAAGACATCGGCCAATAATCATTCTTAACCCATATTGTAATCATAATTTTGTATTCTTTATTGATTGTTTCGAGTACCTTTCATAAAATTGCTGGTAAAATTTACACCAATCACGATATTTTAAAATAGCTGGCTTTTTTCCAATACGATGAAAAATGCAAGTAGCTACAAGAGAATCTGTATAAGTTTGTTGAGAAAATATGTATAACTCAACATCAAATTTGTGTGCGAACCTTGATTTTCCATTACTACGTTTTAACTAAAGCCTTTTAATTTTAATTGTATTGCTTAGGTACAAGATTCTGAAAAATATAAATTTCCAAATAAGTTGTAAAACATATTAATAATCAGATTGTCGTTTTCTATATGATTATCTTTGCTAAATTCATTCAAAAAAGTTTTCATACTTAAACCAACACATCTATACCAGCCACAAACGCAACAGTATTGCCCACATACATTCGAAAAGACACTCTGTATCTGCCAATTATTAAAAACTATACTCTGACGAATGAACGAACGAATCAAAATATTCTGTGCAACCATACTTTGGAGTATAAAGCGCAAACCAATGCGTTCCTGGATCCTTTACCTTGTCAGTGTTTACAATTAAAAAAGTTGGTTTTTTCTATTATTTTTGGAATTTTGTATAAAGCAAAAAGTCGCTTGAAATATTTGTTTGCAAATTTGTTACATTTTAAAACATTATTTATTTCTAAAGTGTTCATAACTCAAACTGACTCAAATCATACACTTTACTTATTTCATTAACGTAGTTCATTAAAAACTCCTTTTCTATTTTTTCATTTGTTATAATAACATTAAAGTTTTCTAGTAGCTATCTTAATTCTTTATTAATTTTATCATTATGTACAGTTGCAAAAGAGTAATTTTCAAAATTTTCATTTATATTTTCTTTTGTTGGGAATTTGTAAGTAAACTCTTTTACAAATTTTTTAGAAGGTTCTTTAATTCCAACTAAACAAATATAATTTACAAATAAAGTATTTTTATCATCACAACAAAACTTTACATCCACAAGTGCACAGGACGATGACATCTTGTCGAATATTCAAATACATGTTTCAGTATTCTATTAATTGATTTGTAAATATATTTCGGTTTTTATCACTTGTATGCTTCCATGAGTTTGATAGCCTTGCCTCAATTCTAACTGTACCCTAGTTTAGTAAACCTTGACATACTTTATTTGCAGATGCATCTGGAGTTAAATCTAAAGCTGGTATAAAAAATCCATTACTAAACATAGACTTTGTTATCTGATGACCTTTATCATTGTGGTAAATTCCAGTTCCTAAAAAAAGTGTACTGTATGCTCTTGTACAGGAATTATTTTCATCTGAAAAACTGGTTTCAATTGCTGAATTAGGTATTTGAACACCATTTACGTTTAACGCAAATTGTGAAATATCAAAATGTTTAAAATTGTATGGGTTTTTTCATCTTTTTCCAGAGTAACCCACATTTTCTGTCATACAAAAAATTATTGTGTTTGGCAACTGCCCAATAAAAACATCAAGTGATATTGACGAGGTGTTCATTGGAATTGTAAAACTTTTTACTTCAACGCGTTTATAATTATATTTAGCATTGGATTTCCCAAGCATTGTGTGCTAACAGTACGCTTGGATTGGAGAACAGTACGATAGGGTAATGTTGCGATGAAGTTTATTGCAAGAAGAGAATTTTATTTAGGTTAACACCAATTATGTATACATTAACATTACATAGATATTTTTACATTACATTACATTTAGAAATTACATTATATTTAGGGTGGAGTAAAGTGTGGTGAATAACATAAGTAATTAATTTTATTTTATATTTTAACACCCCCACTAAAATAAAATGTTATAACAAAATATGGAATTCAATTAACTTCTATAAGTTTTAAGTTTAAAAATTCATGCTCAAAAAAAAAAAATTATATTTCATTAAATACTAAATTAACTCTAAAAATTCCAAAAACTTTAAATTCAAAAACTTATACTTAAAAATTCAAATTACTATTACACAGCTTCATAAATATGAAACTAATCATTGGTCATTATCAGTCCAATTTCTTTAGAACAGTAGTTATGTTTTATAGTTGACACTCCTTTAGTTAAATTATCGGCAACCATGTCGTTAGTTGATATTGATATAATTTTCACATCACCCACTGAAACCTTTTCCCTAAGGAAATGATCTTGGATGATATGCTTCATTTTCAGAAAGATGTATTGCACTATGGTTGTCGCAATAGATTATAATATGCTTGTTATTACAATTTTTTTTGCTTGCATTTTTGATATGTTTGCATTTATTTCTTGCTTTCTTTTTCTTTCGTTTTTTTTATGACAAGTATTTAAAGAAGAGGAAGGAAAAACCATTAATTAATTATTATGTAAGAATGCTGAAAAAAAAATATCTGACTTGGTAAATGTTTACTTAAGTAATAGGCGCATATGAAAATAATAAGAAAAAATGCTTTATAAAATTTAAAGAGAAAAATGAAAACAGAACAAAATAAGTGTAACTACATTTCTTTAAAATTTTGCAACTATTTTTAAAAATTAAAAGAAAAATTGAAAACTGGTTTTTTAAATCTTACATAAAGATTCAACCTTGACAAAATTGATGCAATTTTGTTCTTTTTTTTTCTATGAAGTATTTAAAGAAGAGGAAAGAAAACATTGTTAATATCACCGTATAAGATGTTATTATTATGTAAGAATGTTGGAAAACAAGAAAAAAATAAAAAGCGATTCAAAATAAGTTAATTTCTTTTGATACTTATAGTGGTACATAGTAGTGTAAAAATAAAAAAAAATAAAACAGATTTGTTTATATGTTTGAAATAATTTTTTCAAATAACAAGCATGACATTATGTATAAATTGTGTAAAAAGTTAAAAAATAGTTAATAGAATGAAAATTCTAAGATTGGAAACGTTCGCGGTCGGTTGTTTTTAAATAAAAAAAAATTGAAAATAAGAAATGAATACAGAAAAATTCACGATAAAATCTATAAAATCAGTGAATGTAAAACGATTCAACATTTTTGGAAAAAAATTGGAGTTTATAATAAATTCAGTACCAGACAACAAAGATCCCATAGATTGGATTAAAACCGGTATTGAAGGATTATTCAACAATTTAATTGAAAATGTAGACCCTAGTGACAAAATTGGTGTCACTTTTGGATGCCAAAGTTTTCATGAACGTGGTCCAGCCTGGATCAATTTTGAAGAAGCAAAAGACCTTGACATTTCGGAAATTTGGGAAGTTATTTCAAAAATTTTCCAAAGCAGCTCCGAAGGATTATCTACAGATACGTTCTATATAAATGTTACATATGTACGACTTCCAGCAGGAAAAGGTAGAGGAAAAAGATACAACAATTTTGAAGAAGAATGTAATAAAAGAAGAGGCATAATTTCAATTGAAAACAAAGATAATCTATGCTTACCACGTGCGTTAGTTGTTGCTATCTCATTCATAGAAAAATCTGTTGACTACTGTAAAATGCGAAAAGATGTAGGTCAACTTCAATTGAAAGCAGCGTTACAACTAATTAGAGATTCAAATGTAAGCATCCCAGCAAAAGGTGGTAGTATCAGTGAGCTGAAAAAATGTCAACTGTACCTCTCTAAATATCAAATTGTATTCTTATTTATTGTATTCTTATCTAGTTTAAAATTGTACTCTTATTTAAACAATTTAAAAGAACGAGTTTTGTATTACGATAATATAATAATATATGTAGCACGTGAAGGAGGATATAATCCTCCAACAGGAGTTTTCATAAGAGATATGACAGATGAGCTTGAAGAATATGGAATAGGAAGTTACATTACAGAATTTGTCAGTGGGGATGCAAAGAACTATGCATACAAAATATATAGTACCAACTCCAAATGTGAAAAAACGGTTTGCAAAGATAAAGGTATTCGTTTAAATTATAACGCTTCACAAGAAATAAATTTTGGCTCTATGAAACAATTAGTTAAAAAATTAAACAATTTTCAACAAATAAATATAACATTTCCTTGTATTCGTCGAACATACGATCACAGAGTCATCACCGTTCCGGAAAGAAAGACATATCGAATAAATTTCAGAAAACGAGTTTTTGCAAATGATTATACTTAAGTTCCTTATGGCTTCAAAAAGAAAAAAATTTAAAAATTAATGTTAATATATTGTAAAAATTTTGTATTTTAAACTATTAAATTACAGTATTGAGAAAATCTTTTAATTTTACCGTTTTTAATTTTCAGAATATAGTCGAAAATTTATTTACATAATATATATATATATATATATATATATTTTATTCAAAATCACAGTTGCAGTTTAACTTTGCAATAATAATGTCAAAAGCACAATTAGTATCTGAAATAGATTTCGAAGATTTCGTAGATTTCGAAGAAGAAAAATATCTCAAAGAGGGTTAAATAGTACATGAAAAATTGATCTTGTAGATATGTCGCCCTATCAAACAGTGAATAATGGATAGTTCCTCTTAACTGTTATCGATATATTTTCGAAATATGCATATGCCGAAAAAGTTAAATCAAAGGCAGCAGATGACGTAGTTAAAAGTATAGAAAAAATTTTCAAAAGGGAGGGGAAGTCTCCAAAAAATATTCATTCTGAGGGAAAAGAATTTTTCAACAAAAAATTCCAAAATTTGATGAAAAGCTATAAAATAAATCACTATCATATCACTATCACTTATTTAGAAATGAAGTTAAAACCAAACCAAGTTACATCACAAAATGAAAAACAAATTCTTCGTTCAATTTACAATTACCCTAAAATATTTAATAAAGGAAAATTTAATGTTGGTGATTTTGTTAGAATTGAAAGGTCTAAAGGTACTTTTCAAAAAGGATATGAACCTAACTATTCAACTGAAGTTTTTAAAATAGCTTTCAAAAACAAGACAGACCCGATTACATATAGTTTAAAAGATTATAAAAATAAATTAGTTCATGGTGGCTTCTATGAACTAGTGTCAAAGACCCCAATGCTTATTTATTTGAAAAAATTTTAAAACGAAAAGGCAATAAAGTATATGTAAAATACTTAGGCTTTGATAATAGTCATAATCAATGGTTAAGTAAATATGATATTCTTTCATAAAAAAGTATAATTAGAATTTATGTAAAAAACTTTTTCTTAACTTTAGAGGACTGTTATATGCAACAATGTTGTAAAAATGCTAATAGAAAAAATAAAAATTGAAAAATATTAGATAAATATTTTTATAATACTAATAAAAATAAATAATTTAGGAATAGGTAAATTAAAAGTAATATTCTTTCATAAAAAAGTGTAATTAGAATTTATGTAAAAGATTTTTTCTTAATTTTAGAACACTGTTAAATGCAACAATGTTGTAAAAAATGCTATTTAAAAAAATTATAGTTTTATTATAATCAATTAGAATTTATTACATTAATAAACAACTTACTTTACAACTGTTTTTAACTAGTTTTCTTAAGAATTTTGATTTCTAAACAATGATAATACAATTATTTAGAAGAAAAATTTAGTATAAATAAAGTGTGATCTTTCTTAAGATATATCAATTCAAAGAAATAGCTCAACATAATAATACAATAAGAAAGCAAAATGAAAAACACAGCAGAGATTTTTGCCTACGCTCAACAAATAGAGCCAACGCAGGAGTTGGCTCCAATTAAAAGAAAAAGAATAAGAAGTCAGCAAGAATCGCAGACACATCAACAACAACATCATTACCATCATCATCAACAACAACAACAACAACAACAACAACCACAACAGCAACAACATCAACAATTTCAACAACAACAACAAGAAGAAATCATTCTTCTTCAAGAAGAAGAACCACCAGCTAAAAAAAGCTTTTAATAAGAAAAATATTGAAACTAGAAAGAGTTTCTTAAAAACAAAAGATATGGAGCAAGATGTTCTATATCATATATTAAATGTAAAACAAATTAAGACCATTTATGGTCTTAAGTGGGTCTTTGAGACCTGCAATTTAATTATATTTGTACCTAAAAATATACTGATATTTTTGAGAATTCTGATTTTGTAAAAGAAATAAAAGAAAAAGAACATTTTTTATATAAAGATAAAGATAAAGATAAAAATTTAAATTTAAGTATTGTAGATATATCTGAGTCTTTTGGTAAAATATATGCAATTTACCAATAAATAATGTAAATTGGTTTGTAGTTATAAGTTTTTATTATTATTGATAAATAAAAATAAAATTTAAAAAAGGTATAAATTTCTTTTATTTAGTTGCTTTATTTTTCAGATTCAGGTTTATATGTACCTAAATTGATTTTGAAATTGAAATTGACAAAATTGATTTATTTAATTTTCTTTTTTTCGTAAAAACACAGGTATTTCACAAAAGAGCAAAGAAAAATTACATCATACATTAAATTTTTGAACCGGAATAAAAATCTCTACTTGCTACCTTATAACATTTTTTTCTGTATAGATCTATATGTATTTCTTTTACTATTTGAAATTTTGTCATGGCTTATGCATCATCTAACTAGATTTAAAAATCCAATTTTACATTTCTTTATTTATATACTCTGAAAACTTGAAGTTTGACTGGGTGCTACAATATATAACGCAGTTCAATATTGGCAAATCATTTTTAATTCAATTTTGGTAAGATATTTAATTAAAATGGCAGCTGATTCAACAACATTTCCATTTACTGAAGATGTTTTTCTTGACACGTTTTTATATATTTAATAACATATTCTCGTACATTTGATTCAGCATTTTTATTGTGTATCATTACAGCTTGAGGAAAATCAATTAAGCTGTATAATGTGTCAGCTTCTTCCTTGTTAATGCTAAGACATCGGCCAATAACCATTCTTAACCCATATTGTAAACATAATTTTCTATTCTTCATTGATTGTTTCGAGTACCTTTTATAAAATTGCTGGTAAAATTTACACCAATCACGATATTTTAAAATAGCTGGCTTTTTTCCAATACGATGAAAAATGCAAGCAGCTACAAGAGATTCTGTATCAAAACCAACAAGAACTTTTAATGACTGATTTTTGTTGAGAAAATATGTATAACTCAACATCAAATTTGTGTTCGAACCTTGATCTTCCATTACTACGTTTTAACTAAAGCTCTTTAATATTAATTGTATTGCTTAGGTATACAAGATTGTGAAAAATTTAAATTTCCAAATAAGTTGTAAAACATATTAATAATCAGATTGTCGTTTTCTATATGATTATCTTTGCTAAATTCATTCAAAAAAATTTTCATGCTTAAACCAAAACAACTATATCAACCATAAATGCAACAGTATTGTCCACATACATTCGAAAAAACACTCTGCATCTGCCAATTATTAAAAACTATACTCTGATTTTTTAAATATTTCAAAATTTCCGGTTTATCTGGAACTCCACCATACGAATCAAAATATTCTATGCAACCATGCTTTGAAATATAAAGCGCAAACCAATGTGTTCCTGGATCTTTTATTTTGTCTGTATTTACAATTAAAAAAGTAGGTGTTTCTATTATTTTTGCAATTTTGTCTAAAGCAAAAACTCCCTTAAAATATTTGTTTGTAAATTTGTTACATTTTAAAACACTAGTTATTTCTAAAGTATTCATAACTCAAACTGACTCAAATCATACACTTTACTTATTTCATTAACGTAGTTCATTAAAAACTCCTTTTTTATTTTTTCATTTGTTATAATAACATCAAATTTTTCTAGCACCTGTCTTAATTCTTTATTAATTTCATCATTATGTACAGTTCCAAAAGAGTAATTTTCAAAATTTATAATTTCTTTTGTTGGGAATTTGTAAGTAAACTCTTTTACAAATTTTTTAGAAGGTTCTTTAATTCCAACTAAACAAATATCATTTACAAATAAAGTATTTTTATCGTCACAACAAAACGTTACGTCCACAAGTGCACAGGACGATGACATCTTGTTGAATATTCAAATACATTTTTCAATATTCTATTTATAGATTTGTGAATATATTTCGATTTTTATCAATTTGTATGCGACTTTGTTATCTGATGACCTTTATCATTGTGGTAAATTCCTGAAAAAAGTGTACTGCTCTTGTGCAGGAATTATTTTCATCTGAAAAACCGGTTTCAATTGCTGAATTAGGTATTTGATCACCAATTACGTTTAACACAAATTGTGAAATATCAAAATGTTTAAAATTGTATGGGTTTTTTGATCTTTTTCCAGAGTAACCCACATTTTCTGTCATACAAAAAATTATTGTGTTTGGCAACTGCCCAATAAAAACATTATCAAGTGATATTGACGAGCTGTTCATTGGAATTTATATTTTATAATTATATTTAGCATTGGATTTCCCAAGAACAGCATTGTGTGCTAACAGTACACTTAGATTAACGGTAACATACCTCATAAATAGTATGAGGTAATAACCTGGTTTTTCAAGTGTTAAAACTATTCGAATGTCAACATTATTTATAAGTAGAGTAGGTTGATTAAATATATCTACGTGTAGTTTACCCATAAGTTCCACTACATTGCTATTATGATACAATTTTTGGCGCTCTTTTGAACCGTTATTATCAGATTTAGCTATATTTGCTTTATCTAAAATCCATCCTGCACATTATAAATGAGTTGCAGCAGCATCTGTACCATAATTTTATAAAGATTTATTATTAGCTCTATAGTGATAATTTCCATCAGATGGTGTTATATTTTTGCCATTTAATTGAACATTACAATGTTTTATTAAAGAATGTAAAATGTTATTAACTACTTAGTTGTATTATTATTCTTCCTTCTGCATTTTATCATTATTCCATTGCGTTCCATCTTTCTTTAAGATCTGTACTTTTAATTTTAGATATGTCGAAGACAAGTCTCTATATGTATCGCCATGACCCAGTGAAACAAATTCAATAGTTGAAGAGTTGTCTAAAGAAACAATAGGATTGTAGGAAACTTCTTCAGATAGTAAAATGCTAGACTGAATGGGTTGGGTTTTAAAAATATCTAACTCAGATTTTATACACTCAATCATAATTAATCAAAAATATCTTTATGTTATTTAATGTTTTGTTATTATCTTTGCGTCGTTTTGACGTAAAATAGTTTAAATTTTTAATGAATGGTCTTTTTATAGCTTTTCGTTTTCTTTTACCAAAACCATACATTTCATTCAGTTTTCGTACGACACCACGTCGTACATTTTTAACAACCTCTTTACTACGATCTTCCATAACTTCTTTTACATTTGCACCAGATGCAATATCAGATAAAGTATTAATACCAGAGTTAATAACCTCTTTTTTCAAAATATCAGCGCCTGAAGTAAATAATGGTTTCAAATATCTAAAAAGTCCCCCAAAAAAGCTTGCCAATTCACGGCCTCTTTGAAAAGGTACGGTTGAATGTAATAAAGGGCCGATATCATCAAGTCCTCTACCGGATTGAATTAAATATTACTTATAGTATACTCTCTCCATAATGAATAAAATAAAATAATATATAGTTTTGTAAAATCGCTTTTATTTATACTTTTTTAAAATGTAATACAATTTTTGTTGGAATTGAACTATTGGAAAAGTTTATTTTGTATTCATATTTATCACATAAAAGTAATGAAATGTTATTAAATGATTTCTCCACATTGCAATATTGAATATTGCTGAATTCTTTTACAGTATCAGTGAAAGAATTTTGTATGTTAACAAATCTTAAACATCTTACATCTTTATCACCTATTTTTTGTGGTTCAATTATATCTGTGTATATAAAAACCATATCTGGTTTAATAATTGGAATTAATTGTACACTATCTATAAAAGTTTTGAAAGCTTCTATTACACGTGGTTTATATTTTTTAAATGCTGTAACTTTCGAAGATACTTGATTGAAACATGTTGTCAAAAGTCCTTCCAGGGTGTAAGCGTAATTTACTCTTATTTTTATATCTATTTTAGGTCTAGTAACACATATTGTAGTGTAACTTATATTTTTAGGCAACTCCTTAGCTTTTGCTGGTTGTATATAATTAACATCATCGTTTATAAAATTAAAAATTCCCCAAACAAACTGTCGTTCAACTTCTTTTCTTGTAAAACTATTAAGTGGGCGTATATTTTGAATTAGTGTTGGTAGTAGAAAAACTTTTCAGTCACATATCATTTGTTTTTCTATGTATGGAATATATGATGTTCCAACTCTTATCATATCTTTCTGCATACCTTTAATAAATATTTGAGTACTTTTTTCCCATTCTTCACCATACACATTTGGAACGAAATCATTAAAATAGATTTCTGAAATACCGACTTTCCACCTTGAATCACACATGTATTTATTCATTTTATTTGTAAAAGATGATAATGAATTTTCTGGATAATAGTTCATAGATGAATCACTAAGTAAAGTGACATAAAATTCATCATTTACTTGTATGTTGTCCATGAGCTTGCGGATTTATTCTTACGAATTGGAAAATTAAGTTCTGTTTGAGCATTACCTGCTATAGCTGACCTTAAAATACGCCTTGATGAATTATTCAACTCTTTAGTATTTATAGTTTTTTCTTTTTTCTTTGGTGGGCTTGGGCTATCTAAAGGAACAGTTATAATGTCTCCTGTATCAGTTTCAAAAATTTGTACATTTTGATTTCTAATCGATTTTCTTTTTCTAAGACGTTCTCCAACTAAAGCGGCTGACAATGCTTTTGTTAAAATATTTTCTTGAATTTCATCATCAAATACTTCGTCATCAGCTTCTTTTTCATATACTTCTTCTTCAAGTACAACTTGTGTTCCAACATTTTTATATTCAGCAAAATGCGACTGAAATTCCGCATCTATATAAATTGGTTTTGCACGAGGTTGAGTACCTTTTGTTTCCGTAATTTTTACTCTTTCCTCTTTATTTCTAGGAAGTTCTCGTTTTTTGTTTCTTATTTTAAATAGATTTTGTCTGTATAAATACCATTTTTGAGTTTCCGTAAGATGTTTATTTATCAATATTTTTTTCATAATTTTATCCAACTCAATGAGCGTCTGCATTCAGCGTCTGCATTTTGGTTCATTTTCTCATAAATCTCGGGTTTTAGAATTATAATTTTGTTAAATGTTGTATTATTCATTTTATAAAATTTCGAATTATCCCTGATAGTACTGCATCAAGAAGTGTAGGTAAGAATCCACCACGTTGAATAATAATTTTTCTTTTGTTATTTTTAGATTTTTTACGGCAAATGAGTGATCTTAATTCCTTTTTATACTTTCGTAATTGTGTTGTTCCTTTTTTATTCAGATTACAATTACCTTTTAAAATATTTAATGCTATTTCACAAATTGCTTTAATTACTTCAGGATCACAGTATTTTATAGTTACTTTCTGCAATTTTAGTTTAGAGGTTTTTAATAGGTGCAATATATGACGATTGGTCTTCAAACGTTTCACATTCTTCCCCAAATTGTTCTAATTGATCTCTCGTACAATAACACAAACCTTTCCCAAATATACACTTCTTAATCGAAATATATCATTAAGACTTGAGTTAGATCTATAAATATATAGCCGTATGGTGCTGACGTCACATCATTATATACTTTTTCAAATGCTTTGATTTGATTGGGATATATTTGACGAGCTAGAGGTAATATCTGCGATTTATCTCTTGGATTTTTGAAAAGGACTAGATATTTACAGTTAAGTGAAATATCTCTTGAAAATTTACCCTGGTGAAAAACATTTTGTGTTACAAATATTACTGAAAAATTTCTATGATGTGATACTCTAGTAAATAAATCATATACATATCATGAGAATTTAACATCATATCATCGATAATAATTAACAAAGGTTTTTGATTATCATTAAAATCTGGAATCGTATTACTATATTCTACATCTTTGATATATTTTGGAACGGCATTTTTGTCTGGATTACACCAAATAATTCTATTAATATGTGGTTGTATATTTTCTTTTTTTATATTTTATTAAATTATGAATAAAAGTGGTTTTACCACAGCATGATGGCCGCGCAACCATCATAGTAAATGGGTGAAACAGCATATTTGTATTAGTTGAAAACTAACATTGGTAACCTATATTTATAGGAAAAACTCTTTTTCCGAAGTGAATATAAATGTAAATTTAGTAATTCTAATGAACATTCTTCCGTAAACCTTCAACATGGATAATAAAATTTTCGTAGTTGATCTACAATTTTTAAAAGTAAATGAAAAGCAATATTTCCTACAAGAACTGGCTATACTAAAAAGAGGCAGTTTAATTCCTAAAGTATATCACTTCAAACGACTTAAGAACTTAGTCCAGAGGGAAATTATAATAACCAGTATTGCGAAAATAAAATAAATGGAATAACGATTTAATTGAATATTTAGACATAAAAGTTATATTAAAATACTATTTAGAATCAGCTGAAAAAGTTTATGTTAAAGGAGAGCAAAAAAAACATTTCCTTGAAAAGTACATTGACAGTGTTAAAATAGAAGATCTAAGCAGAGACTTACCGTCATTATCAAAGATTGAAAATTTTAAATCAACATGTCCTATACTAGTACAAACAGCAGTTTCAGATGTACTGTAAAAATTTGTTTTAATGTCTATATGCATCTCTTAAAAGAAAAAATATTAAATTAAGATTTTTCAAATTTATATACAGACAGACGTATATCATCAAAGACGTTTAGAAAAATTGGATTTCACTATTTCTGCAATCTTAACATGATCATCGTAAAAAATTTTTCAACTCAGATTTCTATAAAATTGTAAAATATTTCTAGTTAAATAAAAATTTTTTGAACAGGTAAATAAATATGTTTTATTTTTATATTCTTGTTTTCAAAATAGGTACCAAATGCAATTAACCTGATAACTTAGATTTTTTCTCTTTTTTTATTCTCTGCAGATTATGCAACATACAATGAACCTAAGCAACATGTTAATCGTTAAGTATTTCCATAACTTTAATTTTTTCAACATTCTTACAAACAAAAAATATCTTACACGACAAAGTGACAATAATTATTAATTCTCTTCTTTAAAAAAAAAAATTGGTTCTTTCTCCAATGGTTTGATCATTATGTAGACAGAAAAACAGGTTTGCACTTTTACTTTATGAATTTTAAAGATGCATTTTACCTTTTAAAATTGTTGTATCTTGTACGTTTAAACTTTTTTGTTTTTTTTTTCTGTTTACAGTTATCAACCATTTTTTCTTTCTACTTTCATATGCGCCTGTTTCTTAAGCATATGCGCCTGTTTCATCAATAAGTAAACATGTACCACGCTAAATATTTTTTTTGATTTTTGATTTCCGTCTGACCTATTTTTATGACATGAACCTACTTCCTGTCTGACCTAATTACGGTTTGACCTACTTCCGGGTGACCATGACCTACTTCCGGATGACCTTGACTTACTTCCGGGTGACCTTGACCTACTTCCGAGTGACCTTGTCCTACTTCCTGGTGACCTTGTTCTACTTCCGGGTGACCTTGACCTACTGATCTGTCTGGCCCAAGTGCCTACCTATAATTACTCATACTGCAGTTGTTTTAGCCACATTGCTTCTTGAGTTGCACTTCCCAAAGCCATATATTCTGCTTCTGTAGATGAGAGAGCAACGGTTGGTTGTCTCTTACTATTCCAACTAATGGCTCCACATCACTTGCTCAGTCTGCATCTGAAAAGCCAATAATGTTTGTATTTTTGTTATTAGCAAATTCTAACCTAAGATTTATTGTTGCTTTCAAGTATGTGAAAATTCGCTTTACAGCTACCCAATGTGCTTTTCCTGGATCTGCATTATATCGAGATACGCTGTTAATTGCGTATGCAATATCTGGCCAGGTACAAAGAGACAAATATAGAAGACAACCTACAGCTTCTTGATATGGCACATTTGCCCTTTCTTCTTTTTCTTTTACATTTTTAGGCGAGATACCTTTTAATAACTTTTGATAAGTATCAACTGGTGTTGTAACAGGATTGCAAGTTGCCATATTAAAACGTTGCAGTATTTGCTTGATGTACTGACTTTGTGAAAGAGAATAGTTTTGTATACTCCATCTCTAATGATCTTCATTCCTAAACAATTGGATGCTTCACCTAGATCTTTCATTTTAAAGCTTAATTTTAGTTTTTGCTTTATTTCATTTTTAGAATCATGATCATCATATAAAATTAGTAGATCATCCACATAAACAGCAATTATTAATATGATTTTTCCATCACTTTTGTAATAAATACAAGGGTCTACCTTTGATTGTATTAGGCTTAAATTCTTTATTACACTGTCTAAGCTTTTATTCCAAACCCGACTTGCTTGCTTTAAGCCATATATACCTTTCCTTAACCGACATACTTTCTTAGAGCCGTCATCAAATTCTTCTGGTTGAAATAAGTATACTTCATCTGAAAGTTCACCCTGTAGAAAAGCTAATACTGCATCCATTTGATCAATTTTTAACTCAAGTTTCACCGCTAAAGCTAATAGATATCTGAGAGTTGTGTATCTAACTACCGGAGAGAATGTTTCTTTGTAATCAATATTTTGTTTCTGTGAGCAGCCTTTAACAACAAAGCGAGCCTTATATTTTGAAATTGTACCATCTGAATTGTACTTGATTTTGAAAACCCATTTAGATTTAATGGCTTGTTTATTGAGTGGAAGTTCTGTGAATTCCCAAGTATTATTCTCAATGAGTGCATCCATTTCTTCCTTCATTACCGCTTTCCAGTCTGCATCATTACGAGATAAAGCCTCTTTTACATCTAGTGGTTCGCACTCAACTTCTTTTATTTCATTTAATACATAATTAGCTACAATACATAATTTCTTTTGTCTTGTTCACCACTTATTTGGTTCAGTTATTTTTTTTTCTTCCGTCTGTTCGAGTTTAACGTTTGGTGTTCCTTTTTTTTTTTTTTTGTTTTGTTTTTGTTTGGGTAAATTTTCTTTAAATTTAATTTAAATTCGAACTTTATTTTGTTTTATTTTTATTCTTTTTAATTTTAACTATAATTAATTTTTCCCAGTCCCATTTCGTTGCAAATTGCAATAATGTCCGTCAACTTTACAATTAACTTTGTAATATTAGAGGTTTAGCGAGCAATTTCCAATCAGTTCAAGCTCACCTACACTCAGAAAGACCAGCTATATTAACCCTAAGGGAAACTCAGGTTATAGGCGATGATACTAATTATAGTATCAACGGCTATACTTTAGTTCCGCTTTTTATTTTTCATCGAGGTGTCGCTTTATATATACGTTCTGACGTAGCTTTCAACTCTCTTCTCGATTACAAAAGTTCCAACCCAATTTTCCATTATCTTTGGGTTAAACTCCGATTTGAAAAAGCTACAATCTTTTTCTGTTTTATATACAGACCTCCCCAAGCCAACGAGCTAGAAACAACTGTGGTCATTGAAAAACTATCCGACGATATCAATAAAATTTTGGAAAAAAATCCAGAATGTGAGATAGCCGTCGCCGGGATTTTAATGTCCACAACAAAAACTGGCTCCATTTCTCTAGTCACAACTCACCGGAAGGCAAGCAAGTTCAACTATTTTCAAACTTATTCCAACTTTCTCAACTTGTTAAGAGCCCTACTAGAATTCCAGACCGTGACAACCACAACGAGCATCTTTTGGATTTGTTCCTAACCACAAATCCAGAAAAATATAATATTTCTGTTAGCTCTCCAATTGGGGGCTCTGATCATTGCCTTGTTAAAACAAGCTTTTCAACAAATACATCGGCCAGCCAAAATCATATTCCTAAAAGACTAGTTTGGCACTACAACAGGGCCGACTGGGGGGGTCTGAACAGTTTGTTGGCTGATTTTGATTGGTCGATGTGTTTTCGTAACAGAAACGTTGGCTTTTCTACAAATGCCATTAGTAAAATAATTATGCTAATTATGCTAAATAACTCTTCATACCCAGCTCTTTTAAACCGTTTCAATCAAGTTCCAAGCCATGGTTTGATGACATCTGTAGGAAAGCAATTGAATCTAAAGAGGAGCACTTTAAAAAGTATTAGGCCATTGTATCCGAGTCCTCACTTGCGGGCTATAAAGCTGCTAGGAACAAATGCAAGACAATTATCAATCAGCAAAAGTTTTTTTATAACCAAAGGTTGAGACAGAAAATAATTAATATCCCTCACTGCAATCGCTCCTTTTGGACTTTTGCAAAAAGTGTAAAGAACAACTTTTGTGGATCATCGTTTCCTCCCTTGATTGATACCGGCAACTCTTATCATTTCCAATTCTATTGGTAAAGTTAATTTGTTCGCAAAAATTTTTGCAGCAAATTCTACACTTCCTCCTACTCAATTACCTCCAGTATACCCTTCTGTTGATCCTATTAAGGTTAAAATCCTTCAAAGGGTATACTTCAGGTCTCGTGCTGTAGTGAAAGTGCTAACGAATCTGAATGTTGGAAAGTCCACTGGTCCCGATGGAATTCCAGCTATGGTTCTCAGACATATAGCCTCTGCCATTTCGAAACCTCTGCGCAATCTTTTTGCATTCTCATTTTCGACTGGTAAATATCCCAGTCAATGTAAAGTTGCGCACGTTTCTCCAATTCCCAAAAAAGGTGACAAAAGCGACCCTTCAAACTACCGACCAATCGCCATCACTTCGGTCCTCTCCAAAATTATGGAAATTTTGGTAAACAAAAGGCTTTTGAGATACCTGAATAGCTCGCATATTTTAAACAATCGCCAACACGGCTTTCGCAGCCATCGATCTACAGGCGATCTTTTAACTTGTCTTTGCGAGAACCTCAACACCAGCATACATTGTTCTGGTGAATCTGAGGTTGTAGCTCTCGATATCTCAAAGGCCTTTGATCAAGTATGGCATTCTGCTCTTCTGAGCAAATGTCAGGCAATTGGTTTGGAAGCACCTTCTGTACATGGATTGAGGATTTTCTTTCTAATCGTCGTATTCGTATCCTTGTCGACAGTTTTATGTCTGACACTCATAAAATAAATGCTGGCGTTCCACAAGGCTCTGCCTTATCTCCCACTCTCTTCTTAATTTTTATTACTGACCTACTCAGTTCTACCCTCAATCCAATCCATAGTTTTGCCGATGACAGCACTCTGGTGGCATCTTATGATTTTTAAAAAAAATCTAATGCTACTTCAACCGCAATCAGTTTAAAAAGGGAAATTATGGCTAGTTCAGTTAACCACGACCTAGCGAAAATAGCTGATTGGGGTGTTAAAAACAGAGTTGAGTTTAACACCTCCAAAACTCAAAGCTGTCAGATCTCTTGCAAAAGGGATCAATCCATACCAATTCTACGGTTCCAAGGGGAAAATATACAGCGGTCTGCAAATTTAAACATTTTAGGCATGCAGCTTAATCAAAAAATGTTGTGGAATGAACATATTTTTGATATAGCCAAAAAAGCTGCCAAATGTTTAGGTTTTCTTTTCGCTGTAAGGCTTATTTTTCCCCTAGTGGCCAATATCTATAAAGCGTATATTCGACCGAAGATGGAGTATAATTCTCACTTATGGGCTGGCGCTGCTCAAACAACATTAAGTTACCTGGACAAAATCCAAAATCGCGCCTTACGCCTGATTGTCGACCCTACTGTTCAGGGTACCATTATTCCTCTTAACTCACGCCAAAACATTGGAGCTTTATCTCTCTTTTATAGATATCTTGTAGGTAACGACACTTGTTCTATTGAATTGATATCAATAATGCCTCCTCGTAAACAATTCCAACGCAACACTAGAGGAGCCTCAACTGCTCATTTCTACACCGTGGAAATTCCTAGGTGGTTCAAAACTGGTTATGGAAACTCTTTTATTGTGAGAACCGCTAAAATGTGGAATATGCTTCCATCTAACGTGTTCCCCTCTGATTCAAATGGTCCATTATACAATTTGCAACTTTTCAAAACGAACCTATTCAGGTTTGTCTCGAATTTACCCGCCAATTCTTCTCTAAATTCATATTTCCCCTGAACTCGTCTGCTTCTTGCTCAAACCTACAATAATTTTGTAAAAAGGAAAATTTTCCTAGAGTTTGTGTAGCGTGTAAAAAAAAAAAAAAAAATATTTAATACATAATTTCATTATACATAATTGTTATTTTGAAAATTATAATTTGATATATAATCTGGATCTGAATTTCTACTTTGATCGATTGTGGAATCGAACTCTTCAATTTGGCTTGATTCATTTAAACTCGGTACATTTTCATGGTTTTCCAGCTTCATTTCCGGATTCTTGTCAAAAAACTGATTAGTAGATATATTAATTTTATTCTCAAGGAACACTTCATCTCGACTTTTAGTTATTTTTATTGTATTTAAATTTAGAAGATGATATCCCTTTGTTCCACTTTCATAACCTAAAAATTTCATTTTGTTTAATTTAGCACTCCATTTTGTACGTTTTTGCTTAGGTACATGCATCATGACATCACAACAAAAAATTTTTAATTGGCTCAGATCAGGTTTAATTCTGGTCCATATTTCTTCTGGTGTTGTTTTAAGAGCTGATGTATACGATCAATTTATAATATATACAGCTAAATTTACTGCTTCCGCAAACAATTTATAAGAAACGTCTGCATCAAATATCATACATTTGGCCATTTCTACAATTCTTCTATTCATACGTTCTGCAACACCATTCTGCTCGGTAGTGTAAGGGTTAGTAGTCTGATGAGTTATACCTGATTGTTTAAGAAAATTTTGGAAATCATTGTTGCAGTATTCTAAACCATTATCACTCCGCAAACATTTAATTTTTCTACCAGTTTGAATTTCTACCATTTTCTTGAAAACCTTAAAATTTTCTAAAACTTCCGTCTTTGATTTTAAAAAATAAATGAACACCTTTCTGCTAAAATCATCAATTACTGATAAAAAATATGATGAATTACCTAAAGATCTTGTTTCCTTCGGCCCACATAAGTCTGAATGAATTAAGTCAAGCAGTTCTTCAGCGCGGCTTTCTGAATTTTTAAATGACTTAGGAGTTTGTTTACCTTTTGGACATGTAATGTAGGTACTTAGTTGATCTTCTTGAAAATTTAAATTCCATTTTTCATTTCTTTAAATCTTGAACATTCATGAGTCCTAACCTCCTGTGCGAGAATTCAATTGTTTCATTTTTGTTTTCCATTTTAGTATTTATATTTAATAAATTCATAATTTTAAAATTGTTTAATTTACATACATACAGTCAATATTCCAGTTACTAATAATTCCTTGCTTTTGTTATAAATAAAACATCCATCTGACTTAAATTCAATGGTATTTCCAGCTATAATTATTTGACTTACAGATAATAAATTTGTAATTAAACCACGCACGCATAAGACATTTGTTATTCATATATTACTTGATAGTTGATCGGTTTTTATATTAAGTTGTACATCTGCCTTAGATATTACTGACATTTTTTTGCTATCAGCAACAATAATTTCATTAATAGTTGTAGCTGCTACATTTTGCAACCATTTTTCATTGCATGTCATATGCATCGATGCGCCTGAATCGATATACCATTCTGCTTTGTTAAAATTACCTGACAGAAATACTGCACTAAAAGCACCATTTTTCACCTTTTGTTTTACGTCACTCCTTTTATTTTTATAGCAGTCCGAAGCTTTATGACCGCGACCGTTACATGAATAGCACCTCACACCTTTACCATTTCTGTTAATTTTGACATTCTTATACTTCCCATATTTGTTAAAGAATGCATTTTCTACTTGCTGAGTTGTATGTTTTTCCTGTAGAAGTTTAATTTTAATAGCATCTGTTGTAATTTTTATTTCCGAACTTTCTAGCCCCATTATCATTGTCTTATATTTCTCCGGAAGTCCAGCCAATAAAAATGTTCCAATCCATGATTCGTTCAATTTACAACCTATTCCATTCAATTTATGCGCTCTGCTGATGATTTTATTTACGTAGTCTTCAACTGAACCACATTCTTCTAATTGTGTTGTTACTGAAGTTCGAATGAGACCAATTTTTCTGTATAAACCTGAATCTTCAAATACAGTTTTAAGGTTATCCCAAACTTCTTTGGATGTTTGTGCACCTTGAACATGTACATAATTAATCGGTTCGATGGACAATATAATGCTGGCTTTTGCTTTTCTTAATTTTCCTTCATCTTCTGCCGTGCCTTTAATTGTTTTACCTAGGTCCATAAGTTCCAAAAAGTTTTCCTTTGCAAATTGCCATGTGGCGAAGTTTTCTCTGCCTTTTAATTTTTCTATGGACAGTAAGTTACCTGTTAGGATGATGAGCACTTTTATTTTAATTCAAATTATTATTATTTCTTATCTGTTATTATTTACAATTCTAAACAAAAATTTACAATTAAATAATTTTGATTAATTTTTGAAACTGAAAGTATTAAAAAATTTTTTATTCAAATATTTATTTTATACCATCTGGACCCATAACCTGTTGCGATGAAGTTTATTGCAAGAAGAGAATTTTATTTAGGTTAACACCAATTATATATACATTAACATTACATAGATATTTTTATGCATGTGCATTATTTGACAATTGTATTGAACAATTACATTATATTTAGGGTGGAGTAAAGTGTGGTGAATAACATAAGTAATTATTATTTTATATTTTAACAGGTAACATGCCTCATAAATAGCGTGGCTATAATTTTTAATTGTGATTCAACAGAATCGTCTGCAAATAGATAAAAATCTGGTTTTCCAAGTGTTAAAGGTACTCGAATGTCAACATTATTTATAAGTAGAGTAGGTTGATTAAACATATCTACGTGTAGTTTACCCATAAGTTCCACTACACTGCTATTTTGATACAATTTTTCGCGCTCTTTTGATCCATTATTACCAGATTTAGCTATATTTGCTTTATCTAAAATCCATCCTGCATATTCTAAATGAGTTGCAGCAGCATCTGTACTATAATTTAATAATGATTCAATATAATCTCTATAGTGATAATTTCCATCAGATGGTGTTATATTTTTCCCATTTAATTGAACATTACATTGTTTTATTAAAGAATGTAAAATGTTATTAACTACACTTGGTTGTATTATTATTTTTCCTTCAGTAGTTTTATCATTATTCCAATGTGTTCCATCTTTCTTTAAGATCTGTACTTTTAATCTCAAATCTCTATATGTATCGCCATGACCCAGTGAAACAAATTCAATAGTTGAAGGGTTGGAAGCAATAGGATTGTAGGAAACTTCTTCAGATCGTAGAATGCTAGACTGAATGGGTTGGGTTTTAAAAATATCCAACTGAGATTTCATACACTCAATCATAATTAATCAAAAATATCTCCTTGTTTCTTTTTGTTATTATCTTTGCGTCGTTTTGACGTAAAATAATTTAAATTTTTCGTTTTCTTATGCCAGAATTACATTTCATTCAGTTTTCGTAAGGCGCCACGTCGTGCATTTTTAACAATATCTTTACTACGATCTTACATAACTTCTTTTACATTTGCACCAGATGCAATATCCGATAAAGCATTGATACCTGAGTTAATAACCTCCTTTTTCAAAATATCAGTGCCTGAAGTAAATAATGGTTTCAAATATCTAAAAACTCCTCCAAAAAAGCTTTCCAATCCACGACATCTTTGAAAAGATACTGTTGATAGCAATAAAGGACCGATATCATCAAGTCCTCTACCAGATTGAATTAAATAATACTTATAGTATACTCTCTCCATAATGAATAAAATAATATATAGTTTTGTAAAATCGCTTTTATTTATACTTTTTTAAAATGTAATACAATTTTTGTTGGAATTGAACTATTGGAAAAGCTTATTTTGTATTCATATTTATCACATAAAAGTAATGAAATGTTATTAAATGATTTCTCCACATTGCAATATTGAATATTACTGAATTCTTTTACAGTATCAGTCAACGATTTTGTATGTTAACAGATCTTAAACATCTTACATCTTTATCACCTATTTTTTGCGGTTCAATTATATCTGTGTATATAAAAAACATATCTGGTTTAATAATTGGAATTAATTGTACACTATCTATAAAAGTTTTGAAAGCTTATATTACACGTGGTTTATATTTTTTAAATGCTGTAACTTTCGAAGATACTTGATTGAAACATGTTGTCAAAAGTCCTTCCAGGGTGTAAGCGTAATTTGCTCTTATTTTTATATCTATTTTAGGTCTAGTAACATATATTCTAGTGTAACTTATATTTTTAGGCATCTCTTCAGCTTTTGCTGGTTGTATATAATTAAGATCATCGTTTATAAAATTAAAAATTCCCCAAATAAACTGTCGTTCAACTTCTCTTCTTGTAAACCTATTAAGAGGGCGTATATTTTGAATTAGTGTTGGTAGTAGAAAAACTTTTCAGTCACATATCATTTGTTTTTCTATGTATGGAATATATGATGTTCCAACTCTTATCATATCTTTCTGCATACCTTTAATAAATGTTTGAGTATTTTTTTCCTATTCTTCACCATACACATTTGGAACGAAATCATTAAAATAGATTTCTGAAATACCGATTTTCCACCTTGAATCATTCATTTGTAAAAGATGGTAATGAATTTTCTGGATAATAGTTCATAGATGAATCACTAAGTAAAGTGACATAAAATTCATCATTTACTTGGATGTTGTCAATGAGCTTGCGGATTTATTCTTACAAATTGGAAAATTAAGTTCTGTTTGAGTATTATCTGCTATAGCTGACCTTAAAATACGTCTTGATGAATTATTCAACTCTTTACTATTTATAGTTTTTTCTTTTTTCGTTGCTGGGCTTGGGCTATCTAAAGGAACAGTTATAATGTCTCCTGCATCAGTTTCAAAATTTTGTACATTTTGATTTCTAATTGATTTTCTTTTTCTAAGACGTTCTCCAACTGAAGCGGCTGACAATGCTTTTGTTAAAACATTTTCTTGAATTTCATCATCAAATACTTCGTCATCAGCTTCTTTTTCATATACTTCTTCTTCAGGTACAACTTGTGCTCCAACATTTTTATATTCAGGAAATTGCGACTGAGATTCCGCATCTTTATAAATTGGTTTTGCACGAGTTTGAGTACCTTTTGTTTCCGTAATTTTTACTCTTTCCTCTTTATTTCTAGAAAGTTCTCGTTTTTTGTTTCTTATTTTAAATAGATTTTGTCTGAATAAATACCATTTTTGAGTGTCCGTAAGATGTTTATCAATATTTTTTTCATAATTTTATCCAACTCATTGAGTTCAACGTCTGCATTTTGCTTCATTTTCTCATAAATCTCGGGTTTTAAAATTATCATCTTGTTAAATGTTGTGTTATTAATTTTATAAAATTTCGGATTTTTGCTGATAGTACTGCACCAAGAAGTGTAAGTAAAAATCCACCACGTTGAATAATAATTTTTCTTTTGCGATTTATAGTTTTTTTTACGACAAATGAGTGACCTTAATTTTTTCTTATATTTCGTAATTGTATTCACAGTTTACATATATCACGCATCGAGTGTACATGGGATTAAAGATATGTGTGCACCTTTGTTTCTGTTTTTAATTCAATTCAATTGCTTTTTTTTTTTTTTAAATTAACATAATATAAAAAAAAAAAAAAAGGAAGAAAGGAAAAAATAAATAAATTATTATAATAATAAAATTTATAACTAATTGAACTTGTTTTTTGGTTTTTTTGGTTCAAACAAAAACTTGCAAAATAAAAAATATATACATTTTACATATATATTTATAGTGAACACAACAACAAAAAGTTTAGCAAGTTTAAGAAACTAAATAATTAAAGAAAAAATTTTACTTACACTTAAATTTTATAAAATAAAACTATCCTAAAAGTTTAATTTTGATTTGGTTTTCATTTTATTTCACTTTAAAGTAATTCACTAACTTTAGTAAAGAGAAAATAAATTAAAAAAAAATACGCTAATAATTAAAAACAACATACATACTGAATATCAAAAAGTGGCAGCCATTTTCCGATGATTTTGATTTCGACAACGTTGGACCATCAACATACACTAATATTTTGAAATTAACTTAATTTAATTATAACATTTATCTTATTTATTTTATAACTTAAATCAAATAGATACCTAACTTAAAATTATTATTATTATTTTTTTTTAACCAATAATTTTTAGAAAAAAGGAAAAACACTGTTTATTAATATTGATCTCTAATTTTGTTTACATTATATTTTTTATTTCAATTAATTTTTGACTAATTTTTTTTTTTTTTATGTAATTTAAATTTAATTAATTAAACTTTGGGCTATTCTTTTTAACCTAATGAAACTTAAAATTTTGATGGTATAATTTATATTTTGTAATTTGAAACTTTGAAATTTTTATTTTTGTTTAAATTTTGTAAATTAATTTTAATTTTGTTTACTTAATTAATTGTCAAAACTAGTATTAAACAATGCCCGCTGACTAATCATCCTTTTCTATCCCATACCTTTCTTTAGCAGCATATTTTTATTTTCTTTTTCATTCTACTCTTATTCATGTTAATTAATGCTGTTAATTTTTTTTTCTAATTTTTATTTATATATACATCCAATATTAGATGTAGGATAAAGAAAACATAATGTTTTGAAAAGGTTTGTGTCTGTCCTAATTTAGTGGTGAATTTTGCAGACAATCTCTGGGTACAATAAGGTACTAAAAACTGTTGTATTCGAATTTTCGTTTATAATGTTTGCCGCTAGTTTGGTGCTTGCACTATTATCTCTTATCTCTATTATATTATTTTATTTTTTTTTTTCTTCACTATTTTCGTTATGTCTTATAATTACTGTGTATGTTCAATGGGTGATTTATGTTTTCTAATATTTTTTTTAAATATTCAAATTTGAAATTAAATCTTTTCAAATTTAAATTTTTCAAATCTCTTACCCTCCTTTTCCGCCCGCAAGTTGTAATTAATGGGAACAAATTTTTTATTACAATTTTGTAATATTAGAGGCTTAGCATGTAATTTCCAATCAGTTGAAGCCCATCTTCACTCCGAAAGACCAGCTATACTTGCCTTAAGCGAGACTCAAGTTGTAGGTGATGATACTAATTATAATATCAACGGCTGTACACTTATTTCGCATTTTATACCTCACCGAGGAGTCGCTTTATATATACGTTCTAATGTAGCTTTCAACACCCTTCATGATATTAAAAGCTCCAACCCGATTTTTCATTATCTCTGGTTAAACTTCGTGTTGAAAATGCTACAATATTTTTCTGTTTTTTATACAGATCCCCTCAAGCCAGTGAGCTGGAAACTGCTGTGGCCATCGAAGAATTATCCGACAATGTCAATAAAATTTTGGAAAAGAATCCTGAATGTGAGATAGCTGTCGCTGGTGATTTCAATGTGCACAACAAAAACTGGCTCCATTTTTCAAGTCACAATAGCCCGGAAGGCAAACAAGTTGAACTATTTTCAAACTTATTTCAACTTTCTCAACTTGTAAAGAGCCCGACTCGAATTCCGGACCGAGAAAATCAAAATGAACATCTTTTGGACTTGTTCCTGACATCAAATCCTGAAAACTACAATATTTCTGTTAGCGCCCCAATTGGAGCCTCCGACCATTGCCTTGTTAAATCCAGCTTTCCAATGCATACATCGCTCAATCGTAATCCTATTCCTAAAAGATTAGTCTGGCGCTATAACCGGGCCGACTGGGTAGGTCTGAATAGCTTTTTGGGAGGTTTTGATTAGTCAATGTGTTTCCGTTATAGGGATGTTGACTTTGCTGTGGATGCCATTAGTAAAACAATCATGCTAGGAATGAAACTTTTCATTCCTAGCTCATATAAACCGGTTAAAACTAAATCCAAACCTTGGTTTAATGACATCTGCAGGAAAGCAATTCAAGCCAAGGAAGAGCATTTCAAAATGTACAAGGAAAATGTGTCTGGGTCCTCATTTGGGGACTATAAAGTTGCCAGGAACAATTGCAAAAGAATTATCAATCAGCAAAAGTTTCTTTGCAACCAAAGATTAAAACGTAAAATAATTAATCTACCGAACTGCAATCGTTCTCTTTGGACATTTGTGAAAAGTGTAAAGAATAACTTTTGCGAATCATCCTTTCCGCCGCTGATTGATAACAATAATTCTATCATATCAGATTCAGTTAGTAAAGCAAATTTGTTTGCAAAATCCTTTGCAGCAAATTCTACACTACCTCCTACAGTACAAACTCCACCAGTACTACCTTTTGTTGATCCTACTAGGGTTAAAATTCTTCATAGGGTGTACTTTAGAACACGTACTGTAGTGAAAGTGCTTAAAAATCTGAATGTTAGAAAATCCACTGGTCCTGATGGAATTCCTGCGATGGTTCTTAAACATATTGCCTCTCCCATTTCGAAACCTCTGCGCAATCTTTTTTCATTATCATTTTCGACTGGCAGATATCCCAGTCAATGGAAAGTTGCTCATGTCTCTCCGATTCCCAAAAAAGGTGACAAAAGCGACCCCTCCAACTACCGGCCAATAGCAATTATTTCGGTCATTTCCAAAGTTATGGAAATTCTCGTTAACAAAAGGCTGATGAGATACCTTGATTGCAGAGGTATTTTGTATGATAGGCAATATGGCTTTAGAAGTCAAAGATCTACAGGTGATCTTCTAACATACCTCAGTGAAAAGCTCAACACCAGTATTCACTGTTCAGGTGAATCTGAGGTTGTTGCTCTTGATATCTCAAAGGCTTTTGATCGAGTATGGCATTCTGCTCTTTTGAACAAATGCCGAGCTATTGGTCTTGGTAATGCGTTTTGCCAATGGATTGAGGATTTTCTTTCGAATCGTCGTATTCGTGTCTTGTCGACAGTTTTATATCTGACACTTTAGAAATAAACGCTGGCGTTCCACAAGGCTCCGCCTTATCACCAACTCTTTTTTTGAATTTTATCAACGACTTACTCTCCTCTACCCTCAATCCAATTCATAGTTCGAAAAGAAATATTATGGTTAGTTTAGTAAACCATGATTTAGCTAAAATAGCTGATTGGGGTAAAACTAATAGAGTTGAGTTCAATACCTCAAAAACTCAAAGCTGCCTGATTTCCTGCAAAAAAATCACTTTAACCCAATTCTGCGATTCCAAGGAGAAAATATAGAGCGATCAGAAAGTCTAAGCATTTTAGGTTTGCAGCTAAATCAAAAAATGCTATGGAATGACCATATTTTTGATATAGCTAAACGTGCTGCCAAATGTTTGGGTTTTCTGTCCCGCTGCAAAACATATTTCTCTCCAAAGGATCTGTATAATATCTATAAAGCCTACATTCAACCTAAGATGGAGTACAACTCTCACATTTGGGCTGGCGCATCCCAAACTTCTCTGAGTTACCTCGACAAAATCCAAAACCGCGCCTTACGCCTAATAGGCGACCCTGTCGAACAAGTAACACTTACTCCACTTAACTCGCGTCGTAATATTGGAGCTATTTCTCTGTTTTATAGATATCTTGTAGGTAATGACACTTGCTCTATTGAACTTAAATCAATTATGCCTCCTCTTAAACAATTCCAACGTAACACCAGAGGAGCTGCAAGTGCTCATTTCTACACTGTGGAAATTCCAAGATGGTTTAAAACTGGCTATGGAAACTCATTTCTTGTGAGAACTGCTAAGATGTGGAACATGCTTCCATCTAATGTGTTCCCCTCTGTCAGTAACGTTCCGTACTACAATTTACAAAAATTCAAAACGAATCTTTATAGGTTCGTTTCCAATCTTCCCATTAATTCCCCTTTAACATCCTATTTTCCTAATAACTAAACCTACATATGTATAAAGGAATCCGTTCCTAGCGTTTAGTTAGCGTGTAAAAAAAAAAAAAAAAAATTGTGTTGCTTTTCTATTCAGATTACAATTACCTCTTAAAATATTTAATGCTATTTCACAAATAGTTTTAATTACTTCAGGGTCACAGTGTTTTATAATTACTTTCTGCAATTTTAGTTTACAGGTTTTTAATAGGTGCAATGTATGACGATTGGTCTTCAATTGTTTCACATTCTTCCCCAAATTGTTCTAATTGATCTCTCGTACAATAACACAAACCTTTTCCAAATATATCGCTTCTTAATCGAAATATTTCATTAAAGGCTTGAGTAAGATCTATTAATATATAGCCGTATGGGACTGACGTCACATCATTATATACTTTTTCAAATGCTTTGATTTGATTGGGATATATTTGACGAGCTAGAGGTAATATCTGCGATTTATCTCTTGGATTTTTGAAAAGTACTAGATATTTACAGTTAAGTGAAATATCTCTTGAAAATTTCCCCTAGTCAAAAACATTTTGTGTTACAAATAGTACTGATAAATTTCTATGATGTGTTCCTCTAGTAAATAAATCACATACATACTTATCATGAGAATTTAACATCATATCATCGATAATAATTAATAAAGTTTTTCGTTTATCATTAAAATGTGGAATAGTGTTACTATATTCTATATCTTTGATATATTTTGGAACGGCATTTTTGCTTGGATTACAACAAATAATTCTATTAATATGTGGTTGTATATTTTCTTTTTTATATTTTATTCAATTATGAATAAAAGTGGTTTTACTCACCATGATGGCCCCGCAACCATCATTGTAAATGGGTGAAGTAGCGTATTTGTATTAGTTAAAAACTAACACTGGTAACCTATATTTATAGGAAAAGCTCTTTTTCCGAAGTTAATATAAATGTAAATTTAGTAATTCTAATGAACATTCTTCCGTAAACCTTCAACATGGATAATCAAATTTTCGTAGTTGATCTACAATTTTTAAAAGTAAATGAAAAACAATATTTCCAAAAAAGGGCTGGCTATACTAGAAAAAGGAAGTTTAATACCTACTGTATATCACTTCAAACCACCATACCCTGCAGAAGAACTTAGTCCAGAGGGAAATTATAATAACCAGTATTGCGAAAATAAAATAAATGGACTTAAATGGAATAACGGTTTAATTGAATTGAAGACATAAAACCTATATTAAAATACTATTTAGAATCAGCTGAAAAAATTTATGTTAAAGGAGAGCAAAAAAGACATTTTCTTGAAAAGTACATTGACAGTGTTAAAATAGAAGATCTAAGCAGAGACTTACCGTCATTATCAAAGATTGAAAATTTTAAATCAACATGTCCTATACTAGTACAAACAGCAGTTTCAGATGTGCTGTAAAAAAATTGTTTTAATGTCTATATGTATTTCTTAAAAGAAAAAATATTAAATTAAGATTTTTCAAATTTATATACAAACAGACGTATATAATCAAAGACGTATAGAAAAATTGGATTTCACTATTTCTGCAATCTTAACATGATCATCGTAAAAAAATTTTCAACTCAGATTTCTATAAAATTGTAAAATATTTCTAGTTAAATAAAAATTTTTTGAACATGTAAATAAATCTGTTTTATTTTTATATTCGACGACAAAGTGACAATAATTATTAATTCTCTTCTTTAAAAGACAAAAAAAAAAAAAAAAAACAACAGCACAACAACACAAATAGTTAGGTACATTTAAAACCGCATCACTTTTTTAATGGTTTGATCATTATGTAGACAGAAAAACAGGTTTGCACTTTTTCGTTATGAATTTTAAAGATGCGTTGTACTTTTTAAAATTGTTGTATCTTGTACATTTAAACTTTTTTGTTTTTTTTCTTTTTACATTTAACAACCATTTTTTCTTTCTATTTTTATATGGCCTATTACTTAAGCCAAGTATACATCAATAAGTAAACATTTACCACGTTAGATATTTTTTTGATTTCCTGTTTTTTTTTTGTCTTTTTATTCATTGTTTGTTCTACATTCTTACATAACAATTAATTAATGGTTTTTCCTTCCTCTTCTTTAAATACTGTATTAAAAAAAAAAACCTAAAGAAAAAAAAAAAAAAACCAGAAATAAATGCAAACATCAAAAATGCAAGCAAAAATAAGCAATAAGCAATTTTTTCTTACTATTTCCATGTTTACCTATTACTTAAACCAAGTATACAATCTTTATAAACAACTGGACCTGTCTGACCTATTTTTATGACATTAACCTACTTCCTATCTGACCTAATTACGGTTTAACCTACTATTTTTCTTTTTATTTGGTGCGCGAGTTAAATATGTCGCTCCGACATTAACGAAAAGAAACAATGTATTTATTTAGGATAAAAGCTTTATTAGGTTAAACAGCTTTATTAGGTTAGGTTAAATAACTTAATTGATTCATTATTTTATTTTACAGGTCTTTTATATGTTACAAAATGCAATGCTAATCAAATTTTAGTTAATAAACAGGAAATTACATTAATGTGGGAAACTTGAATTTTAAAGGTTCACTAACTAATATATTTAAACTATTGCCAAATAAATTCAGATACAAAGTGTGTTTAGTACACACTTAATTACAATACAATAATTTAATTAATATAATTTATTTAAACAGAGTTAATTAGTAAAAATTGAAATTTGATATAGAATTAAATAAAAATGTATAACTATGAAGTTATTGAAATATGGCAGGTAATTTAATGTGTCAGGTGATGTGATTGTATGGTCACATAACTCCTCCCCCTTTAGAATGAAGTGGCGGCCACAGGAAACCTTTGTTGTTTTGGTTGTTACTTTTATTGATAGAATATGTATATGAAATAGGTATTACCATGTTGTTATTTGGTTTTGCTTTAACTGTAAAGAAAATTATGGTGATTAGTATTAAAGTGGTTATCATTGCTACTATTCCTATTGCGAAATCCAATTTGATAGTTTTTATTTGCAGTGATTGAATTCCTTCGGTGTAGTTGTTTTGATATAGCTTTCATTTTTGTAGTTGTATGTTTTCTGCAATCATGGTAGAGTTGATATTCGAAAATTCCACTAGGAATATATTGATGGTAAAATAAATTCACGTTTTCTCGATATATTATGTTATTAATTTCGACTGTACCATTTTGAAAATGTATGAGTTGGGTATTGTTGGTTCTGAAGTTGTGTAGGCCACAGTTGGACTTAATTAATATCTCTGGTACATTTATTAGTAGAGTGAAATTAGGTTCTGGTTGTAAAGTATCTGTTACTTGTAAAACTTCGGTAAAGTTACAGTTGGTTTATTTTGTAGTAGTTTAATTATGCAGGAACTGTTGTTTTCTTGAAAAGATGATTCTTCACAAATGTATATGCCTTCGATCTTAGTACATGGTTTGTCAAAATATTGAATTTTATAGGGATTATGAATAACAGGGTTTTGGGATTGTTAGTTAATTATTTTTTGTGAGTAGTGGGATTATATAAAAAAAGTTGTAGTTATGATTAGAAAATATATTTAACATCCGCATCCGAATATATGTTATGCGGATGCGGATGTTAAATATAATATTTGAATCATTGAAATATGCTTGTAACCCTAATAATTCGTAAATATGTTCGTCAGATATAATGTTGATTGACTAATTTGCAAAGTTTTCGTAAATTATAGTTAGCTCTTGGGGATTTAAAATTTGTTTTGATATGATATTTAGTTTGGCTAATATTATATCTTCGCCCAAATTAATTAAATGGTCAATGGTTAATTTAAAAGATCAATGTTATAATTTATTTAACTCAAATATGGTGCTTGTTTTATCACACTTTTGCCTGTTATTATATTATTTTGTTGGTCATTTAAATAGTTTTGAATTATTTCCTGTTCTTGGTTTATATGATTTGTAATATTTTCGAAACGTTCCATCATCTGGTGATTAATGATAGAAAGTTTTGCATTGTGGTTTACTTGGTCTGTTAATATAAGGTTAAGTTGTTCGTTTATTTGTTGGGCGTCCGTAGCTTCCATGTTACCAATTATGGTTTTTATAATTGGCCCAAGTCCATTTATCAGTCCTCTTTTCTTTCTAATATTAGGTTTTAATCGTTATGTCTATGTCTTAGTTCAATAATTTTAAGTTTCGTAATTTTTGGCGAGTCTTGTAGTTCGCCGTAACTATGGAAATTTCCAATGGATGCTTCTATTTCCCGTATTGTTTTTTCATATTCGTCCAATTTCACTATGTGAAGTAGGTTCTGGTATGTTATTATTGTCCGTGCGATTCCCATTTTCAGCCATTGTCAGGGTCTGATGGTTCGTTAGGTCCCGTATTTCCAGTTTTTGTCCTGTCACCGTTATCACCCTGAAATTTACTTTTGCGGTTTAATATGATTTTATGGATTTTTCTACTGTCAAGAGTTATTATCGAAACTTTGTTATTGGTTTTTGTCTTATGTTTGGTAAATCTACGGATTAATTTATTTCTCTTCCCCTCTTTCCTATAGATTGTTTGATTAATTTCTATATTTTCGGGGTCTTCGCGATTTTTATTTAATTTTTCTATGTTAAATTTTGATTTTTTTTCTATTTGGTTTCGAATTTCAGGATAAAGGTCTGTTATGTGTTCGTTCAGTTTTTGGAGATAAGCATGTGGAGAACTGGAGTTAATATTTTTGAAAAAGGAATTAGTTCTACCATAAAATAGTTCGTATGGAGTATGTTTTGTGCTGGTATGTATAGCGTTGTTATAGGTAATTAGAGTTTCGTCCAAGATTTTTTCATGGCTTTTGTTGTTTTGTTTATTTAAAATTATTCTATAGATTTCGGTTAAGGTTGAATGTAAACGTTCGACTGGGCTATTGCTGCTTGTTTGTTGAAAGGAGGTTATATGGTGTATTATATTGAATTGGTTGTAGAAGTCATGAAAGATTATAGAAGTGAACTCTGAACCTTGATCTGAAACTATTTTGCGAGGTATGCTGTGTAGTCTAAAGAAGTATTTGAGGGATTTTATCATGGTTAAACTATTTCTGGCTTGCACGGTATAAACTCCGGCAAATTTGGAAAATTTGTCAATAATCGTTAAAATTTTCTTATTGTTTATACTGTATATATCTATACGAAGTATGTCCATTGGGTTTTGTGGTATTTCAGGTAATTTGTATTTAGGTTTAGGTGGGTTTCTATTATACTTTAACTGTTGACAAGTTTAACAATTGTTATGTATTTTTGTGATTTTGTGCTTCATGAGTGGAAAATATAGTTTTCTCTTTAGATGTAATAGAGTTTGATTAATTCCTCTATGATTACTATTCTCATGATATTCGATGATTCGTCTGTCTTGTTCGTCATCTTCGAGAATGTCTTCTAGAAGTTCTGTACATCGTATTAATTTGATAGTTTGCTGGTCTGCGAAATGTTTGGAGTAAGAGTCCTGAATTATATTAAAAATTTCGTCACTTGCATAAACCGCTGTTAATTTATTAGGAGGAATTCTGGTTTTTAAGATACCAGTTATATTTTCTGCTGAATAATTTGGTAATCTTATTGTTCGTCTCATTTTAAATAATTACGTATAGAAAATGTACGTATAGAAAATGGAGGGGTTCTATTAGATTTTTCTAAAATTAATTGAATGTTGAATTTGTTTAATTGTCTTGTAGCAATAGGTATGTTGTTTAATATATTTTCAGATGTGGTTTGTTCTATGGGATTTTGGGTGCTTTGTGATGTTCCCGGTTCAGATTCGTGAATGTTGATTTCGGTATTTACTAATTTAATGCGGCTCAATGCATCTGTATTTGAATTTGCGGAGCCCTTTTTATAGACGATTTTATAATCATATTCGAACTAATCTTGAATTTGGCTCTTTTAGATTCGTAAGCCAAATAAGTGGTTTATGATCAGTTACAAAGGTGAATTGGTTTCCAAAATTAATTAATTTCTGTTGTGGTTAGTACTCGCTACTCGCATAAAATATGGGTTTGTCATTTCCATTTGGTCCTTGTGAGACTACGGTGCCGACAGCGTAGTTGCTTGCATCCGTTGTTAAGACAAATGGTCTTGAAAAATTCGGGTATTGAAGGATCGGGTCGTTTATAAGCAGATCTTTACACATTTCATAGGTTTTAATATAATTTTCGGTTAGTTTTATCTTTTTTCCCTTTTTCAGACATTCAGTCAAAGGTTTTGTTAATCGGACAAAGTCCTTTATGAACTTCCTGTAATATCCTAGTAGTCCGAGAAATGACTTTATTACCTATTATTATCTATAACTAAACGCCACTTTTGTTTTCCTGTAGCATCTAGTTTTTTTGGTACTATCAATACTGGAGAACTCCAAAGGGAGTAACTATGTTCGATAATATTTTAACTTAACATATCTCCAATCTGTTTTTGGATTTCTTGTTTATGCACATGAGGATAGCGATACGATTTGGTAAAGATGGGTTCCTCTTCAGTGGTATGTATTTTATGTTTTATTTGGTCTGAGAATGTAAGTGCATCTCCTTCTCTAAAAAAATATATTATCATATTCTCTACACATTTGGAGGAGTGTATTGCGTTCTTCGTCATTCAAATGGTCTGTTCGAATTAGGTCGAATATTTCTTTTCGTGAAACATTTTGGTCTAAGTCGCAGGTAATTTGTTAATTATTAATTTCGGTGAAGTTTGTTATAGATTCAGTTTTAATTGGTTGTTCTAAATAAAGAAATTTTTTATATCAGATTGGTTTACAGCTTCTACCAGGCTGTACCAGTCTTTAGCTTGGTAAATTCCTTCATGATAGCTTGGTAATTTCCTTCAGGCTGTTTAAATTCTTTAAAGGTATTAAGATAGGTTTCGCTATGAACTTGGGGTTTATTAAAAGCGGTTACTATTTCTGTTGGTTTTATTAGTTTCAAAAATTAAGCATTAATAAGTTCGGGATTTAAAAAGGATGATGAGGCTCCCGTATCAATCAGAAACTTTAGCGATCTTTTTATAGGATTTAGAGCAATATTTATATAAGGAAGAATGTATCCGTGACGATTTATGTCTACGTATCCGATTGGTTTGTGAAGACACTTGTACAAAAATTTGAGTTATCTACTATGGTATTCTGATTTATATCGTCCATATTTTAATCTATACTTTCAAAAATGGTTTCATTATTGTCTGAATAGTGGTAGTAGTTGTCTAAATTTGTAAATTCACTATTGTCATCTGCAAGTACGTTATTGTGGGAATTACTATCAGCAAGTTCATTATTTAGATTAAATAACTCCTCACTTCCATATTTCGGAAATGGTTTATTTGTTGACGGTCCTTGTTTCGGAAATGGTTTGAAATGGATTGGTTGATGGTCCTTGTTGTACCATATTTTGATTTCTTAATCTGTTCTAGTTATCAGTTGGTCGGTATTGGAAATTTGATTGTCCGCTTTTTTCATTATTAAAAGTTCGGGATTGCTTTAAAATTGGGTTATATTTTGGTTTATTGTTAAAATTATTATTATTGAAATTATTACGAGAGATATTTGGTTGTATAGCCGGTTGGATATAATGGTTGTGAAGATTTGATTGTGAATTTAGTTCGTTTGTAAACGTGTTTGGTTCGTTTGCAAACATACTTGATTGTGGAATCAATCTATTATAATGGGTTTGAATTGTTGGTCTAACATTCGGTTTTGTAATTTGAATAGGTTTTGGTTGAGAAATCAGATTGCTCTGCTTGTTATAAAAAATGTTTTGTTCTTGAATACAGTAGGAGAAAGCTACTAAAGCTAAGAAATTTTCAATTGTTCTACTTCCTTGTTTTAAATTATGGAGGTCTCTGATCAATGACGTTTCGTTTCTTTTGTCAGAGTAGTGCAGGATCAAATTTGGTTCAATTTGTTGCCATTCTAAGAGAGTGCCATACGTATTCAATATTTAATTTTCTTGGCTTTCGATTTTATTTCTTATGGAATCCTGAGAAGAATCTTGCCATAAGAAGTACCAATGTCTTCTGTTAAAAAAAGTATTTCTTCAACATCTTCTATAAAATCGAAAAGTAGACGAGGGTTTTCGTCAAATCTTGGAAGGTCCTTAACGGCATCCGGGATTTTTAATGAATTAAATATGGAATTAACGTCATTAGGTTGTGGAGCCATTTCAGAAGGTGAGTTTATGGAGTCTTCTGAACTTGAAAAACTAATATTTGCGATTTTATTAGGTGAAAAGAAGCTAGGTAATTCTCTTCTAATTCGGTATGGAACGAACTTATGCTTTGGTCTAGCAGATTTCATAGATCGAAGTTATTACAGGTAACATAAACCAATATTAGTCATAAAATTTCATTATATATCAAAAAATTTCTAATTTAACAGATTATATCGGTCATAAAATTTTTATATTATATATCATGCATAAAACTAGGCAGTCATAAAAATTTTATATTTTATATCAAATAATCCAAAAACAATTTTGTTTTTTTTGTTTTTCTGACAGATTATATCAGTCATGAAAATATTACATACATAAGTTAATCAAAAATTTTATATTTTATGTCAAATAATAAAAAAATTTTTTTCTATCTGACTGATTATATCAGATAAAGCTAACAAACAATCACAAAATCTTATCAGCCAAATTATATAAAAATTATTGCAACAATCATAAAGTTTTGTCAGATTTAAGTTATATAGATTATAAGAATTTATTATTATTTTTTTAAAATGATATTTCAATAATTCAATTATTTATAAGTAATTAATATGAAAAAAGAAATAAAAAAGGAAATTCAATTTCGACTTACGTGACCGTGATCTGGAGCAATATAGTTGCAGTTAACATTGATCAGGCGTAAAGTACTAGAGTACGCTAATCCTTTACCACTTCACTTTGTTTCACTTGTTTCACTTAGTCTATGTTAAATTTTCTTAACAGTTTTCAAAACTTCTTTCCCTTTTTCTCTCTTTTTTTTTAAAAAATATATTTTTATTTTATATTTTTACTAGTTTAAAAATAGTTTAAAGTTCATAATTTAAAGTTATTGATTGGTCTTACTTTTATAATGTTATTTTTTTCTATTTAACAATTCTAAGTTTATTGATTAAATTTATTGATTTCACTTAATTTATTATTATTGTTATTTTAATTTATTGTATTATTTTCACTTATTTATTTTCTTTATTAATTATGATAATTAATTCATTTAGTTATTTATAATAACTTTAATATTTAATAATAGTTTATATTCACTAGTATATTTGAGTTTTTTTTTTTAAATGTTTTTACACTTTTGTTTTTTTTTTTATTATAAAACGATTAACCGTCCTTTAAATAAATAATTTGTATATTTATTATGTATTTTTTCATATAAACGATGAACCGTCGTTTTAAGTTTTCAGAATACGTCTTTTAAACGATGAACCGTCGTATATTATGTGTATCGAACACTAATATAACTTGTAAAAGATCATCGCCTGATCCTACCGACTGCACCAGTTAAATATGTCGCTCCGACATTAACGAAAAAAAAAAATTTATTTATTTTTGACAAAAGCTATATTAGGTTTTTCAAACTTAATTGATTCATTATTTTATTTTACAGGTCTTTTATATGTTACAAAATACAATGCTAATCAAATTTTAGTTAATAAACAGGAAACTACATTAATGTGGAAAACTTGAATTTTAAAGGTTCACAAAATATTATATTTAAATTATTGCCGAATAAATTCAGATACAAAGTGTGTACTAAGTATTATTATTAATAATTTAATTAATATAATTTATTTAAACAGAGTTAAATAGTAAAAATTGTAATTTGATATAGTATTTAATAAAAATGTATAACTTTTAAGTTATAGAAATGTGTCAGGTGATGTGATTGTATGGTCACATAACTCGCGTGTATTATATATTGTGTAGCGTGTATTGTATGCAAAATTAGAATTTCAAGTCAGCTAAAGCATTTGACAATTGTCAAACTGACACTGAAGACATTTACTTTCAAATATTTTAGGAAGTGTTACTGCTATTAGTGTATTAAAAACACTTGTAAACACAATGGTAAATAATTTAATTACACAATGGTAAATAATTTTCTGGTTATAAAATGATTCGAACACCACCAGAGTTACATAATATTATGTTGACATAATGTAGCATGATACATCATGTTGACACAACTTAATATAATGTTGCATGGTATTGTGTTGGCATAATATTATAGTAGCTCATTCACCTTTTTTCTTTTAAGCATTTTTATATTTTAACAATAACAGGAAATGCATTTAGCATTCCTGATTAGTTGATTTTATAAATTTTAAAAACAACATTATTTTTTTGATGATCTTAGCACTAAGTTAATTTAAGCTTATTAATATATAAGTATAACTTTGTCAAATAAAAATTAGTCTTAAGAACACAACTAAATGATTAAGTCGTTTTATTTTCGTTCTAAAGAACGCGAAAAACATAATTCCAGCTAGTCCAACAAAAACTCATATTTCTGAGGATCTGTCAAAAAATATTTTAAAACCTGTCAAAGAAAATTCAGAACAAAATAAAAAATGGAAAGTATACTCCAACAGATACAACTTCTTTCAAATGAAAACAAGGAACTCAAAAAGCAACTAAGAGAATTGCAAGAAAAAACCTTGTTAAAAAATGCAGTCAAATGATGCAATAAAATAACAAGAGAGAGTGTAGATAAACGATCGGCAAACAAGCAGCCAAGGTTATCAAATTGGTTAAAACCATCAACATCTAGTCAAGAAAGCAGTAACTAAACCGAAGACGAAAGAAAGAAAAATATAGAAGTTAAATTGGAAGAAAAAAAGTCAAAACCTCCTCCAATTTTTGTTGCTGGAGTTCAAAATATTGTTCCACTGACAGAATTATTAGAAGAAATAGCTAAGAATAACCACGAAATTAATCTAATAAATAGCGTAGAAGTTTAAGTCCAAGCAAAAGAGCCAGAAACCTACAAAACCATTGTAAGAGCGATAACTGATAAAAATCAAGAATTTCATACTTATAGGATGAAATCTGAAAGGCTTTTAGATTAGTTCTCCATGGGTTAGACCCTTCAACTGATGTTGACATAATCAAGCATGAAATTGAATCTCTGGCGCACATAGTCACAAATATTCGCAACATTAAACAACGATCAACAAAGACCCCGTTACCATTGTTTTATATTGATATAAACCCAAACATCAACAATAAGGATATAATATATAATGTAAAGAAATTGTTCTACACCATTGTTTCCTTTGAGCCCCCACACCGAACACGTGAGATACTGCGGTGTACAACAAGCCAACGGTACGGCCATACTAAGACATTCTGCCATCGTCAACCCAGATATGTAAAATGTGCTGGCGAACACCACATAAGTGATTGGACAAGAAATAGGAAATCCAATTTTGTTAAGTGCGTCCTATGTTCCGAAACTCATCCGGCAAATTATAAAGGGTGTAGCTATTATAAACATATTCATTGGATAGAAAAAAAAGGTCGGAATTAATCGACTTCTGCATGGTAAAACGAATTCCAACCCAGCAGCTTTCTGCAGTTCCCAGTTTCGACCTATCTTCAGATCACTCGCCAGTAATCATAAGTATGACTGCCAAAATTGTTAGGAAAAAACTTGGTTCAAGATTGCACTCCAAATTCGCCGACTGACAAAAATATAGGGATATAACTGATAACAAATTCTAGTTAAATATTGCCCTAAAAAATGAAGAGCAAATTTCCAAAGCAGTAAATGATTTAAATGTTATATTACTAGAAACAGTAAGAGAAGCTACAAAGGAATCAAATGTTTTGCATATAAGAGAATGGTGTCCCACCATCGTCAAAGCAAAACTTGAAGAAAAACGGAAACTCCGCAAAATTTGGCAACGAACGAGAGATCCGAACAATAAAAGAAAACTCAACAAGACAGTTAAAGAAATTAAAAAGTTATTGCACAATATAAAAAATGAATCTATTCAAAAGTACCTCCAAAACTCAACACCAACTGCAGCTACCGATTATTCATTATGGAATGCAACAGGCAAATAAGAAAAAGAAAGAAAAAATAACGGCGATTGGGCTAAAATGGGGCTTTTGACCTTCTTCCGCACAATATTATTATTTTTAAGTTGGAAAAACTAGGATTCTCCATTTTTTTCATTAATTGGGTTCATTGCTATCTTTCCGAAGTTCATTGCTATCTTTCCGAAGTTCATTGCTATTCTTTAGGTATAGTGTGTCTTTTAGATCCGCGACATCTTCTGAATTCGATGCTGCCACAGGTGTTTCCCAAGGTAGTCATCTTGGACCTCTACTGTTCAATATTTCCATTAATGATATTACTTCGTTAATACTTAATTGCCATATTAAAATTTACGCCGACGATATGAAAATCTTCCTCAAAATTAAAAATTTAGAAGATGCTTTAGCTTTGCAAGGTGATATTAATCGATTTTATGATTTGTGTTGCAATAATAATCTTCAACTTAACTTTAATAAAGGTGCATTAATTACTTTTACACGTCATTCATGCCCAATCTTGTATTCTTATTTTTTCAATAACCTAACTATTCCTAAAGTTGTCTCTATAAAATATCTAGGGGTACTCTTTGATAGCAAGCTTTCTTTTCACCTTTATTATACTGATATACTAAATAAAGCCAACTCTATGCTAGGTTTCATTAAACGTTGGGCAAGAGAATTTGATGATCCTTGTTTATTAAAATTTGTTTTTACTTGTTTGGTTAGACCTAATTTGGAATATGCTTCCCAGGTATGGAGCCCATTTTATAATATTCATATAAATAGAATAGAATCAGTTCAAAAAAAATTTCTAAGATTTGCTTTACGCTTTCTTCCATGGGAAGATACTTTAAGACTACCGCCATACGAACATAAATTAAATTTATTACATCTTCATACCCTTGAGAAACGTCGTAAAGTAGCAGATATAGTGTTTTTAACCGAATTAATTAAAGGTAATATTTTTTCTTCTCAATTATTTGCTAAACTCAATTTTTCTTCATTTTCAAGATTAAGATCTGTAAATATGTTTAACTTGCATTTTCATAGAACTAATTATGGTAAACATGAACCTATTAACAGGATGATGTCTCTTTGTAACACATGTAAACCTCATATTAATATCTTACTAACAAAGCAATCACTCAAAAGTAATCTATATTTGTGTGAATGAAGGTATTGAATAACCCTTGACCTGAGGATTCTTAATTGAACTTATTTTGTTGTAATTTATAGTTAGATTTTTATTTTAATTAATTATAAATTGTACTTTTTTTTTTTTTTTCTCATTTAATTATTATTTGATTTTGTTTAATTTTTTTTAAATTTTTTGTTTAATCTTTAAAATAGATTAAGTATTTTTATTGTAACTTGCTTGATTTACGCTCGTATTTAATAAATAAATAAAAGCGATGTGGATAAAGCTTCAACTTTCGTAGAACATTTGAAAAATACGTTTACTCCGGAACCTCCAGAAATTTTAAAAAGCGAAAACAATGAGATAGTGAATTTTTTAACAACACCTTTGTAAATGAGCCCGCCCATAAAAAATTTTAATCCCGAGGAGGTTCAACAATGCATAGCAAATGAAATAAGCCCTAAAAAAACACCAGGGTATGACAAACTTGATGGCAAGATTCAAGAACAGCTAACTGAAAGAGGTATTAGATACATCACATATCTATTCAATTCCAACTTGAATCCGAAGAATGTATTAGATACATCACATATCTATTCAATTCCATCTTGAAGACAAATTATTTTCCGGAACAGTAGAAAATGGTTCAGGTAATATTGATACCAAAAGCGGGAAAAGATGTAAACTTAATCGGTTTATACAGATCTATCAGTTTATTGCCCACTCTTTCTAAAAGCCTGTGCTAACGGAAAATAACATAATTTCAAAACATAAATTTGGTTATCGACCAGCAGATGCACAGAGTAATAAACAAAATCGGATTTTGGAAGAAAAAAATATTGTTCAGGAGTCTTTTTAGACATCACCCAGGCGTTCGATAAGTTCTGGCATGAAGGTTTGTTATTTTAATTGAAAAAAAAATTGCCAGACCGTTTCTATGTCATTTAAAAAACATATTTAATCAAAAGGGAATTTATGGTGAAATACAAATATGATAACACGCCCTTGTCTGATATATGCTGTGGGGTACCACAAGGTAGCGTTATAGGTCCTACACTGTGCTCGATTTATACTGCCGATCTTCCTACAAACGAAGAAACGATCATAGCAACATTTGCAGATGATGCCGCTGTTTTGGCTTCAAGTTATGAACCCCAAATCGCCTCCTTAGTAGTTTGGAAAGGTTACAAAAATAGTTGGATAAAATACAGTTCTGGTTAAAGAAATGAAAAATAAAAGCCAACGAAAACAAATCAATACACGTCACTTTCACCCTGAGGAAAAATATGTGCCCAGCAGTGAAACTAAACAATGAACCCCTACCTCAAATATAACCCCTAAGTCAAATATCTTCGAACAAAAGTTCAGTAGAATGTATTGGTTGTTTAACAGAATGTCACAATTATCACTAGAAAATAAGGTAATTTTGTATAAATGTATACTCAAGCCAATATGGACATACGGTATTGAACTCTGGGGAACGGTCAATAGAAGTCTTGGAAAGATTCCAGTCTAAAGTCCTGAGGTCAATAGTCAATGCGCCTTGGAACGTCCGTAACTCAACTATTCAAAATGATCTCCGAATATGTTCGGTTAAAGAAGAAATAGGTTTGTCCAGCAAAAAATATTTCGACAGATTGAAGGTACATTAAATCATACTGGCAAGAGGTTTGGCGTTAAACAGAAATCAGCGAAACAGGCTTAAACGTTCTACTCCGCCCGAACGTTCAACTAGGTTCAGACAGCACGATATTTCATCTGTTTGAGCAGGCAGAAAATTAATGCAAGGGGAAGATCTAGCTCACGTGACAAGTTAATTTCTCATTTAAAAAAATGTAGTGAATATCTAAATGTTTTTGTGCATTGTTGTATTAGATAGTTGTAAATACAAAAAGATATTAAAAAAAAAGAAAAATAAAAATAACCGGTTAGTGAATTATTTGTGTAGTCAAGTAAATTGTATGTTATTGGGTCAGATCTTTTAATTTTGCATTTGTAAATATATTTTCGAATACGACGAGGAATAAAAAATAAGGTGTGATCTTGGCAATAACTTGATTAATATGATCTGTTCATTTTACTTTCCTATCCATTATAAATCCTAATCTAGCTACCCAGTTATAGGTGAATTTCGTTGAACTATAAATTTTATTACCTAGTAATAAAATTTTCGTTTTTTTAATATTTGACCTTAACCTATGGTGTGCAATCCATTCTTTTATTTTAATAAGGTTATTTACAATACAATCTCTGAGAGAATTTTCTGTTGTAGTAGCATATTTTAATATAGTATCTTCGGCATATAATTGGATAGATCCTAGAAGATCCAACCGTGATATATCGTCAATATATATTTTGAATAGGTTTGGTCTAGAATGAAACCCTGTGGTACCCCTTTTTTATTATTAATATTTCACTAATGGAAGACCCTATTTTAACTTTTTGAGTCCTATTTGAATCAGAATTAAGATTTTTCATCTTCGATAAAAGGATCTCATGATATACGCAATCGAATGCTTTTTGAAAATCCATAGAAATGATAGCAAGAAATTTTGCAGTATCTATATTGGCAGTATCTAATGTTGGTTGGGCATAAGCTAAAGTTATGGTGCATTGTTCTAGGCATTCTATTAATAAACATATAATCAATTAGATTAGTAGAGATATTTAGCCCGTCATTTGACAAAATAGGAATTCAACATTGACTAAATAGGAATTCATTATGTCAGCTTTTTAGCCAAGCCAGGGTAATAGATGAAGTTTGCTGGATCTCCGCGGGTATAATACCATCCGGTCCGCTTGACTTGAGTGGCTTGAAAATATCTATAGCCCATTGTAGTTTGTCTCCTGTAACCACCATCTCTGAGATAGTAGAGGGAGTGTTCAAAAGACAAGCCACCTCTGAGCTATTATTTCTGCACCCAGGAAAATGGGTTTTAGAAAGTAATTTCAACGACTCCTCGCTTGGGGTAGCTCAGCTGCCATCCTCTTTTTTAAGAAGACTTGGGACCATGGGCTTTGCCGATAGGATTTTCCTAAGTCTATGATTTTTATACTCTAAGAGACTGTCTAAGAGCCCCTTTATAAGGGCTCCAGTACTGTATCCTGTACATTTGTTTTTTTTGGCATTATCAAAAGCCTTCCTACTATATTTCCTTAGAGCTTTGATTTCACCATTCCACCAAGGCGGCTTAGGTTTTCTCCTAGACTTACTGATTGGACACGAATGCTCTAAGGACTTATTGCAGGCCTTAGTAAAAACGTTTACTAGGCTATTTAGGTTCTGGATATTTTTAGGAATTCCAGGTGTTACAGAGGGAAGCGTTGAATTTAAGTGCTCCCTATATTTGTTCCAGTCAGTTCTCTTAAGATTTCGATACACTGACTTTATTGGAGGACTTTCGTCCAGAGCGAACTCAAAGTATCAGTGATCTGAAAAGGAATGCTCATCAGAAACTTTCCATGAATTTATTTTAGAATAAATGAAGTCTAAGACTAAGGTTATGTCTAGGACTTCTTGCCTATTACTAGTAACAAAGGTAGGTTCCCTGCCAATGTTACAAATAAGAAGGTTAGTACTTAAAATGTAATCAAAAAGTGACTCACCTCTTTCGTTGTTATCCAAACTGCCCCAGACGTCATGGCGGGCATTAACGTCGTAGCTTATGATGACCCCAATGTTCGTCCTTCTAGCATTCGCTACCAACCCTGCAAAATTGGATAGGGGAAGTGAATCATGCGAGTCGTGAGGAAGATACTCCGAAACAACCTAGGACTTTTTTAGCTCTAGACTCCCCGCGAGCAGATCAACATCACTGTAATTAAACATAAAAGTTAAACTTAATGTATTTTTAGCAAGTATGCATGCTCTAGCTTTGTATACTTGTTTATTATATGACAACGTATCTTGAGGACATAAACCGTTTTTTTTTTCGACCCATGGCTCTTGGATCAAGATAATATATTTGCCCGTTCTCCTGAGGCGGATTTCAAGTGCGGCGCAAGTCGCTTTGGAGTGATGGAGATTAATTTGGAGTAGCTGCCTTACCTGAGCCATCCTTAATTTACACCACCGTAGCGTTAGCTTCATCCTCAAAGTCCATTGAGAAGCTTTTGGCGCCATCAAAGCTGTCAGAATCAGATCAAAGTAGATCGTCTTCATCTTCAGGCTTGATGACTTCACCCACTCTCTTTGGAACCGAGAAGAATGCTACGTCAACGAAATCGGATCCGTCGGAGTCTGCCTCTTGGGTTTGACTTGGGCCTTCACCGATGCTTCTTGAGGCTTCCACCTCATCCTCTTATATACCCTTAGTGTTACCGCCGTGAAGCCGTAACTAATAAGCCCTTTGGCTTTCGTTGGGAGTTCTAGGGAGTTCTTATTGACAATGACCAGGCCCTTCGAGATTCTTTTACTTCTTCCCCAAGTTTGGCAATCAAAGTTGTGTTTAAAGCCTTAACAACCTACTCGTAGTTATTGGGAGTAATACCCCCATCCTCTAACGCCTCATCAATGACTGGCAGAATTAAACTTTCCTTGGCAATTTCACTGAACGGCTTGGTTATCTGGTTGTTCCCCAGCAACCTAGCCTTTTTAAACTACCCTGTGGCACATCTTATGACCTCTATCACTTGGATATAAGCCCCTTCGATGCACCTGGGATTTGTCTTTCTTGGGGCTTGACCTGGCCTACTATTGTTTTGTTCCAGATGAAGGATCTCTTTTGTGCCTAAGATAACTGACTAACATTGCGAGAGCGTAACTTCTCAATTATTTTATAGGCCGACCGTTTATCATAGAAGGCTTGTTTCGACGGCCGCATTTTACGTACCGTCTTTAGTTGTTCGCTACTTTCCTTAGAACTGCTTGTGTCCGGTTTGGTCGCTTTACTTACCTACTTTTGGGAAATGCCGGCTAACTCTTTTTTCGAATCTTTTTTTAAATTTTGTTCCATAATTGAACCCACGAATGGAAGAAAAGGAAGGTCCGCTCTGTGCAAAGATTTGTCCACGCAGGATAAGTTTAAATAATTTGGAGAGTCGCCAGGTACGAATACCCCGTTCGCGACTGAGCTATTTTTAAGACTGGGTCCCCAGCCAGGCTGATAATCGGCACGTGTCGTATAACACCTTGACTCCAATCCGATGGTTCCGCTAAAAACCGAGGTGTCAGTAATATGATACATAAAGACATACCCAGTTTACCTTTCCCTTAGTACCTAACCACCTAGCTGGTGATTATTTCCGCTTCGCACCCAGGAGGAGGGTTTGGATTGAAGATTTTTGCCGACCAGAGATGGTGGTAAGAGTTTTTCGAAATTTTTAATATCTGCTTCACAATTTTTAATGTTTTCCTCCACTTCGTTACAGTGACTTATCATCTTGAATAAGATTTCTTGATGTTTTCTTACAAGAGACTCAGCATAAGTTCCCATAGTTTTTTTTTTACGAGGGTTGATGGAAAACTGGAAAGTCACCAAGAGGAACTGCAAGTGGTTCCTCAGGGTAGTGTTGAACTTTAGCCAACTAAAACCACCCCCCTTTTATAACCAAACTTTAGGATGGAACCTCTAATATAAAAGTACAGTTTGGTTTTGGAGATAGGGATGTGGGAAGGATAATTGAGGAATTGGAATTAGGAAATTTGGACTATAGGTAGGACAATTTGGAGGGAAGTTTTTGGGAAAGATGTTAATGTTCTTGTTAAACTTGAGTAAATCGTACACATAGGAGTTACCAACTTTAGGGAACACATGCGATGGTATAAAGTTCCACAAACGTGGCGTGAGCATGACAAACGAATTTCCATAAGCTGTACTTTGTCATCTTGATAGTTCTACATGATAGAGATAAGAGTCTGTTGCCCTCCTTGTTTCTCGTTGGAAAACTTTGAATGGAGGCATTAACTGTTTTATTTCTTTGGAACAGGTGTTAATTCCTACGAGGTATTTATAAAACAAGTTCAGCGATCTTGTTTTATACTAACAACTGTGTGACGATGGCTGAGTGGAGTGAGCATTGAGTGAGTTACACTAGGGTCGTTGAGCTATTCGTCTTAGCTCTGTTTTTCACATTATCTAAATAATCCAATGCTGTTTGAGGGCCTGCCGCCCAAATATGTACATTGTACTGTATTTTTGGCCGAATGTACGTTTTATAGATATTGAAAAGATCAGATGCGGAAAAGTAAGTTTTGCAACGGTACAAAAAACCCAAATATTTAGGTCCGTCTTTGGCTATACCAAAAATGTAATTTGACCAAGTGAATTTCTGGTTTAAATCGATACCCAGCATGTTTAAATCTGTTGAATGCTGCAAACTTCTCCGGGAAATAGTAGGTTGGGAATAGTAGTGACAATTTTCCACGAGATCAGACAGCATTGCATTTTTTTAGTGTTGAAATCAACTCTGTTGACTTCACCACATTTTTGCTAAATCGTTATTTAGCTCACTAATAGTGAAATTTTTTGCTGTTGTATTAATCTGGTGATTAATGTTACAGCGGCTGTGAAACTCATAGGAAGCTACAAGGGTGCTGTCGTCTGCGAAACTAAGGATCGGATTGGAGCTTAATGAAAGTAGGTCATTGATATATATTAAGAAGAGAGTGAGGGATAAAACTGATCCCTGGGGGACACCAGCATGGGAGACCCTTCCTAGACCTAATGCTTTACATTTTGCCAATAGAGCATCGCATCAAACTCGATCGAAAGCTTTAGAAATATCAAGAGCCACAACGTCAGATTCACCAGAATGATGAAGGGTCATGTTTAGCTTTTCACAAATGTAAGTCATGAGATAAACGGTTGAACGAAGGACTCTAAACCCGTATTGACCATCTTGAAGCAAACCTTTGTGCTCCATGTATTTCAGAAGTAAGTAGAAAGGGTTGCGCAGAGGTTTTAAAATACTGTAGTTGGTTTTTTTAAGCACCATGTTGTTTATATCAGCTGGACCGGCTGACTTATTTGTATCAAGATTTTTCAAGATTTTCATCACCGTCCGCGTCCTAAAGTAAATTTTACCCAAGCAGCAGCTAACTTCTGGAAGAGAAGGTGGCATTTAAGATGGCCATGGCTATGTCGAATTTGAAGCTAACTGCTTGCTCAATAAATTCGCCTTCTCTTTAGAATCTGATACTCTTTGTCATGTGGATTATTTTACGTTTCAACTTTTGGTTGAATAAGAATTTTTACTTATTGATAACTCTCTTACATCTGTTTCTCACCGCTATATAGTTGGCCCTGCGAGCCTCCGACCTATTGTTTTCGTAGAGTTTAAAAGACTCCTCTAGAAATGCTTTTTTTGCAAATGCAATTAAAACAAGATTTGGGCCTCCTCTTAGCAGATTTCATGAAATGAAGAACGAATTACCTCATTCCAAGTAAAATAATTTCACTAATCGCATTTGCAGAAAAGTTTACATTTCTGTTACGGAAGCAGAATGACCAATCAAAAGTTCTAAAAAGTTGTTAAGACCCTCCCAGTCATCATGGCTGTAACGCCAAACTAATATTTTGGGAGGGGACAAATGTATGGCATGCTTTTCAACAAGAATTTTGACCCAAATGTAGTGGAAGGTTGGGCTAGGACATTTATATTTTGGAAGTGTGTTGAAAGCGATGCCATTTTTTGTATAGACATCGATACCTCATTTGGGTACAAAGTGTGAAATAAGTGAGTAGCCGGGAACATTAAAGTTATCATTGTGGTTACTAACTTGTGTTTCACATAGGACTAAGATTGCTGTTTTATTTGAAGTAAGCTGGCATGAAAATTCGTTTGAAACCCGCGTATGTTAGAGAAATTAACATTTTAATATAAATACCCGTCTTGACAAGACTTTAAAATAAATTATTATCAATATCAATTATTTAATATCAACATTAATATTTTTAATATTTTGCCTTGAGTGGTTTATAACAACGTTCAACAGTTTTTAACTTACACTTTTAAGTGACCTTATTGAAAGCAGGTGCAACCAAAAAATCACCAAAAGCAAAACTTACCACCAGAAATTAATCAATTAAATTATGGTAATAACTATGGTGGTATTAAAAAAAATTAGCGAATTGAGAATCAAAGAAGAACACCAACATCCATCATACGTGTGGGAGGGAGATAGATATATAATTGTTTTGTTTACGACAAATTGATATTAAGATGAAATAATAAAAAAAGAGAAATATAAATTAATGTACACAAAACCAACCGAGCGCGTTTAGTTATAAATTATAATTTCAATCAGGGAAATTAAAAATTATTTAAATTTAATTTAAATAGTTCGAAAAAAAAAATAAAAATAAATCAAAAATAAGACAAATAATAGAAAAAAAAAAAAAATTGCTTAATGTGTAGATAAATTTATATGCAAATAGAAATAAAAAAAAAAAAACTGTATATTATTTATTAAATTAAATTAAAAATGTCGCCATTGGAGTGCAGCCATATAATTTAAAATTTAGCTTTTTTACACTACACTATTAAATAATTTTAAGTGAAAGAAAATAAAATAATTAATTAAAAAAGTTTACTAGTTCAATTTTAATAATTTTATAATAGAATAAAACAAAATATAAGTTAAAAAGTTAACATAAAAAAAAAAGTTTTTTACTAATTAAAAAAGAAGTGTTGTTACTTCGAAGGTCTGACAAAAAAAAAACTTGTTATTATAAACAATTGCACACCTAAATAATTGCAATAATACTAATTTCAAGGTTAACCACTTAATGCACATTACTGTAAATAAATTCTCATATTACTTTAACATTCCATACCCTAAAAAAGAGAATTAAAATAGCTTGAAATAATCAAGTTAATGTTCATTTTGTTAACATTTTTTAATTTTTATCGCAAAACCAAAACATTCACTATATGATATTTTTTTTGAAGCGGAATATAAATCTCTACTTTCGACCTTACAACATTCTTTTCCTCACAGATCTTTATGTATTTCTTTTACTATTTGAGATCTTGACATGATTTTTACACAATCTAACTAGTTTTAAAAAATCCCATTTTACATTTCTTTATTTATATACTCTGAAAACTTTGAATTTTGACTAGGTTCTACAGTATGTAACGCGGTTCAATTTTATTGGCAAATCATTTTTAATTCACGTTTGGCAAGATATTTTATAAAAATGGCAGTTGATTCAACAAAATTTCCATTTACTGAGGAAACTGCAAGAGTCAGTATACAAAATGAGGTTCAAGTTAATGAAATTACATCCACTGTAGATGAGGAGGAATAAATGGAAACTGAAGAATTCATACCACCGTTTCAAGTGTTAGATGAAGATATAGTGCAGCAACAAATTTGGGAATAAATAACAAGAAGGAGATTCTGACTATTTTGCAGAATTTTTTTATAATAATAATTTATAATAATTTATAGCCTAAAACTATATATAAGAATATTGTATAAATGTATATGTATGTATCTACTATTTATAAGTAATTCATAATAAAAAACAAATTAAATAAATTTTACAAATTTTTTCATTCCTTAGGTGGTACACAAGATTGAGAAAAATTTAAATTTCCAAATAAATTGTAGCATATGTTAATAATCAGATTATCGTTTTCTATATAATTATCTTTGCTAAATTCATTAAAAAAGTTTTCATACTTAAATTAAAACATTTATACCAGCCATAAACGCAACAGTATTGTCCACATACATTTGAAAGGACACATTGGATTATGCCAATCATTGAAAACTATACACTGGTTTTTCAAGTATTTCAAAATTTCCGGTTTAACTGGAACCCCACCATATGAATCAAAATATTCTGTGTAAGCATGCTTTGGAATATAAAGCGCAAACCAATGCGTTCCTGGATCCTTTACCTTGTCAGTGTTTACAATTAAATTTTCTATTATTTTTGGAATTTTCTCTAAAGCAAAAACTCCCTTAAAATATTTGTTTGTAAATTTGTTACATTTTAAAACACTAGTTATTTCTAAAGTGTTCATGACTCAAACTGACTCAAATCATACACTCTACTTATTTCATTAACGTAGTTCATTAAAAACTCCTCTTTTATTTTATTATTTGTTATAATAACAATAAATTTTTCTAGCACCTGCCTTAATTCTTTATTTAATTTTAGCATTATGTACAGTTCCAAAAGAGTAATTTTCAAAATGTTCATTTATAATTTCTTTGATTGGAAATTTGTAAGTAAACTCTTTTGCAAATGTTTTACAGGGTTCTTTAATTCCAACTGAACAAATATCCTTTACAAATAAAGTATTTTTATCATCACAACAAAACTTCACATCCACAAATGCACAGGACGATGACATCTTGTTAAATATTCAAATACAAGTTTCAATATTGTATTTATAGATTTCTTAATATATTTCGATTTTTATCAATTTGTATGCTTGCATCAAATTTTTCGTAAACAAAAGTTGTTATAGTAGAAGAAAGTGATTTTATTAGCCTTCCCTCAGTTCTAATTGTACCTTGATTAAGTAGACCTTGACATACTTCGTTTCCTGATGCATCTGGAGTTAAATCAAATGCTAGTATAAAAAATCCATTACTAAACATAGTTTTCGTCAACTGATGACCTTTATCGTTATGATATATTTCTGTACCTGAAATTTGCACTCCATTTTCATAAAGCATAAATTGTGAAATATCAAAATGTTTAAAATTATATGGGTTTTTTGACCTCTTTCCAGAGAAACCCACATTTTCTGTCATGCAAAAATTATTGTATTTGGTAACTGCCCAATGAAAACATTGTCAAGTAAATTTGATGAGCTGTTCATTGGAATTGTAAAACTTTTTACTTCAACTCATTTATAAATATATTTAGCATTGGATTTCCCAAGAACAGCATTGTGTGCTAGCAGCACGCTTGGATTAACGGTAACATACCTCATAAATAGCGTGGCTTCTATAATTTTTAATTGTGGTTTATCAGAATCGTCTGCAAAAAGATAAAAATCTGGTTTTTCAAGTGTTAAAACTAAGCGAATGTCAACATTATTTATAAGTAGAGTAGCTTGATTACACATATCTACGTGTAGTTTACCCAAAAGTTCCACTACACTGCGATAATGATATAATTTTTCGAGCTCTTTTGATCAATTATTGTCACATTATTATGCTTTATCTAAAATCCATCCTGCACATTTTAAATGAGTTGCAGCATCTGTAGTGATTATTTCCTTCAGATGGTGTTATATTTTTACCATTTAATTGAACACTACATTGTTTTATTAAAGAATATAAAATGTTATTAACTACACTTTGTTGTATTATTATTTTTTCATCAGCAGCTTTATCATTTTTTAAGATCTGTACTTTTAATCTCAAATATGTAGAAGACAAATCTCTAAATGTATCGTCATGACTCAGTGAAACAAATTCAATAGTTGAAGGATTGACTAAAGAAGCAATAGGATTGTAGGAAACTTCTTCAGTTCGTAAAATGCTAGACTGAATGGGTTGGGTTTTAAAAATATCCAACTCAGATTTCATACACTCAATCATAATTAATCAAAAGTATCTCTTTGTTTCTTTTTGTTATTATCTTTGCGTCGTTTTGACGTAAAATAATTTAAATTTTTAATGAATGGGCTTTTTATAGCTTTTCTTTTTCTTTTGCCAGAATTATACATTTCATTCAGTTTTCGTACGGTACCATGTCGTACATTTTTAACAATCTCTTTACTACGATCTTGCATAACTTCTTTTACATTTGCACCAGATGCAATATCAGATAAAGCATTGATACAAGAGTTAATTACCTCCGTTTTCAAAATATGAGCGGTTTAAAGCTTCTATTACACGTGGTTTACATTTTTTAAATTCTGCAACTTTCGAAGATACTTGATTGAAACATGTTGTCAAAAGTTCTTCCAGGGTGTAAGCGTAATTTGCTCTTATTTTTATATGTATTTAGTCTAGTAACACATATTGTAGTTTAACTTATATTTTTAGGCGTCTCCTCAGCTTTTGCTGGTTGTAGATAATGAATATCATCGTTTATAAAATTAAAAATTCCCCAAATCAAGTGTCGTTTTCATCTCCTTTTCTTGTAACCCTATTAAGTGGGCGTATATTTTGAATTAGTGTTGGTAGTAGAGAAACTTTCCAGTCGCATATCATTTGTTTTTCTATGTATGGAATATATGATGTTCCAACTCCTATCATATTTTTTTGCATTCCTTGAATAAATATTTGAGTACTTTTTTTCCATTCTTCAACATATACATTTAGAGTGAAATCATTAACGTGCATTTCTGAAATACCGACTTTCCACCTTGAGTTACACATCTATTTATTCATTTTATTTGTAAAAGATGATAATAAATTTTCTGGATAACAGTTCATAGATGAATCACTAAGTAAAGTGACATAAAATTCATCATTGACTTGCATGTTGTCCATGAGCTTGCGGATTTATTCTTACGAATTGGAAAATGAAGCTCTGTTTGAGTATTACCTGCTATAGCTGATTTTAAAACATGTCTTGATGAATTATTCAACTCTTTGTTATTAGTTTTTTCTTTTTTCGTTGGTGGGTTTGGGCTATCTAATGTAACAATGATGATGTCTCCTGTATCAGTTTCAAAAATTTGTACATTTTGATTTCTAATTGATTTTCCTTTTCTAAGACGTTCTCCAACTGAAGCAGTTGACAATGCTTTTGTTAAAACATTTTCTTAAATTTCATCATCAAATTCTTCGTCATCAGCTTCTTTTTCATATACTTCTTCTTCATGTACAACTTGTATTCCAACATTTTTATATTCAGAAATGTGTGACTGAGATTCTGCATCTATATACATTGGTTTTGCACGAGTTTGAGTACCTTTTGTTTCCGTAATTTTTACTTTTTCCTCTTCATTTCTTGGAAGTTCTCGTATTTTGCTTCTTATTTTAAATATATTTTGTCTATATAAATACCATTTTTTTCCATACAATTGAGTGTTCGTAAATGTTTATTTAACAATACCTTTTCATAATTTAAGTTCAATGTCTGCATTTTGCTTCATTTTCTCATAAATCGCGGGTTTTAGAATTATCATATTGTTAAATGTTGTATTATGCATTTTATAAAATTTCCGATTATCCCTGATAGTACTGTTTACGGCAAATGAGTGATCTTAATTCCTTTTTATACTTTCGAATATTTTATACAGAATACAATTATCTCTTCATATATTTAACGCTATTGCACAAATTATTTTAATTATTCCTGGCTCACAGTGTTTTACAATTATTTTCTAGAATTTTAGGTGTACACATGTTTTAGACATACTATTTAGAATCAGCTGAAAAAATTTATGTTAAAGGAGCGCGAGAAAAACATTTTTTTGAAAAGTATATTGACAGCGTTAAAATAGAAGATCTAAGCAGAGACTTACCGTCATTATCAAAGATTGAAAATTTTAAATCAACATGTCCTATACATATACAAACACCAGTTTCAGATGTGCTGTAAAAAATAGTTTTAATGTCTATATGCATCTATTTCATTGGATTTCACTATTTCTGTAATCTTAACATTTGATCATCGTAAAAAAAATTTCAACTCAGATTTCTATGAAATTGTAAAATATTTCTAGTTAAATAAAAATTTTTTGAGCATGTAAATAAATCTGTTTTATTTTTATATTCTTGTTTTCAAAACAGGTACCAAAAACAATTAACTTGACTTGGATTTTTTTTCTTTTTTTATTCTTCGTATATTATGCAACTTACAGTGCTCCTAAGCAACATGTTAACCATTAAGTACTCCCCTAGCTATAATTTCGTGTTTGTCTTCTTTTCATTCATATTTTTTCAACATTCTTACAAACAAAAAATATCTAACACGACACACTTACAATAATTATTAGTTTTTTCTTTCCTCCTTTTCAAATACTTAAAGTAGAAAAAAGAAAAACAACACAAATAGCTAGACATCTAAAAACGCATCATTTTTTTTCAATTGTTTGATCACTATGTAGAGAGGAAAACAGGTTTGCACTTTTTCTTTATGAATTTTAAAGATGTGTTGTACATTTTAAAATTGTTGTATCTTGTACGTTTAAATTTTTTTTTTCTTTTTACATTTATCAACCATTTTTTCTTTCTACTTTTCATATGCACCTATTACTTAAGGCAAGTATACATCAATAAGAAGTAAACCTGTACCACTTTAGATATTTAAGAATACCTGCTTTTTTTCTTTTTATTCATATTTTTTTTCAACATTTTTACATAACAATTAATTAATGATTTTTCTTTCCTCTTCTTTAAATACTTCTTTAAAAAAAAAACAAGTAAATGTAAAAGTAAGTCGGTGCAACTTACTTATTAATACCTTACACCTGAATAATTCATATTAAATTAAAAATCCATAAGTTTTTTTGGCAGCTGCTTGAACTTCTTCCCTTTTCTGTCTTATTCAACTCGAATTTCAGGAACGTAAAAGAAGCATCCTCTTGGGATATGCTTGACACCTTTGCAAAAAATTTTAAGTTTCTATCTTTATTAATTTCGAAGATTGTTAGTCCTTGGGAGGTGTGTGTCAGCTACCCGAATTGCCACTCCAATTCATCGAATCCATCTCAGGAACATAAAGAAAACATGCCAAAACACCATTGTACTAATTTTAAAGGTTCTACTTTTGTTGGTTTTGAAGATATGCTCGTTGCTCTTGTGATCGTCCGGAAGTTTCCAAAATACGAACCCATGGTTCAAATTCTTTCAAATGTCAGTTTCCAATTTTATAGAAAAGGAAACATAACAGCACACTCTTGTCCTAAAAATGAAGGTTCTATCTTTGTTGGTTGTGGAGATATACTCGTTTGCTCTGGGGCTCGTTCGGAAGCTTCCAAGATAAGAACCCATGAACCAAATCCCCTCAAATTTCAGAGACTTAAATAAAACATGAAAGAACACCACTCTGCAAAATTTAAAGGTTATATCTTAGTTGGTTTTGGAGATAATCTCATTTGCTCTGGTGCTCGTTCGGAAGCTTCCAAAAATTCAAACCCATAGACCAAATCCTCTTAAATTTCAGGGAAATAAATCGAACGGGAAGGAACATCATTGTACAAAATTTAAATGTTCTATCTTTGTTGGTTTTGGAGATAATCTCATTTGCTCTGGGCTCGTTCGGAAGCTTCCAATATACGAATCCATGGTTCAAATTCTTTCAAATGTCAGTTTCCAATTTTATAGAAAAGGATACATAACAGCACACTCTTGTACTAAAAATAAAGGTTCTATCTTTGTTGGTTGTGGAGATATACTCGTTTGCTCTGGGGCTCATTCGGAAGCTTCCAAGATCCGAACCCGTGAACCAAATCCTCTCAAATTTCAGAGACTTAAATAAAACAAGAAAGTACACCACTCTGCCAAATTGAAGGGTTATATCTTAGTTGATTTTGGAGATAATCTCATTTGCTCTGGTGCTCGTTCGGAAGCTTCCAAAATCCAAACCAATGTACCAAATCCTCTTAAATTTCAGAGACATAAATCGAACGGGAAGGAACATCATTTTACAAAATTTAAAGGTTCTATCTTTGTTGATTTTGGAGATAATCTCGTTTGCTCTGGGGCTCGTTCGGAAGCTTCCAAAATCCGAACCCATTGCCCAAATCCTCTCAAATTTTAGAGACTCAAATAAAACATGAAAGAACATTACTCTGTCAAATTTGAAGGTTATATCTTTATTGGTTTTGGAGATAATCTCATTTGCTTTGGTGCTCGTTCGGAAGCTTCCAAAATCCAAAACCATGGACCAAATCCTCTTAAATTTCAGAAACATAAATCGAATCGAACTACCATCATAACCTGTTGCGATGAAGTTTATTGCAAGAAGAGAATTTTATTTAGGTTAACACCAATTATATATACATTAACATTACATAGATATTTTTATGCATGTGCATTATTTGAAAATTGTATTGAACAATTACATTATATTTAGGGTGGAGTAAAGTGTGGTGAATAACATAAGTAATTTATTTTATTTTATATTTTAACAGGTAACATGCCTCATAAATAGCGTGGCTATAATTTTTAATTGTGATTCATCAGAATCGTCTGCAAATAGATAAAAATCTGGTTTTTCAAGTGTTAAAGGTACTCGAATGTCAACATTATTTATAAGTAGAGTAGGTTGATTAAACATATCTACGTGTAGTTTACCCATAAGTTCCACTACACTGCTATTTTGATACAATTTTTCGCGCTCTTTTGATCCATTATTATCAGATTTAGCTATATTTGCTTTACCTAAAATCCATCCTGCACATTCTAAATGAGTTGCAGCAGCATCTGTACTATAATTTAATAATGATTCAATATAAGCTCTATAGTGATAATTTCCATCAGATGGTGTTATATTTTTGCCATTTAATTGGTTTTAAAAATATCTAACTCTGATTTCATACACTCAATCATAATTAATCAAAAATATCTCTTTGTTTCTTTTTGTTATTATCTTTGCGTCGTTTTGACGTAAAATAATTTAAATTTTTAATGAATGGTCTTTTTATAGCTTTTCGTTTTTTATGCCAGAGCCATATATTTCATTCAGTTTTCGAACGGCACCACGTCGTACATTTTTAACAATTTCTTTACTACGATCTTGCATAACTTCTTTTACAGATGTAATATCCGATAAAACATTGATACCAGAGTTAATAACCTCCTTTTTCAAAATATCATCGCCTGAAGTAAATAATGGTTTCAAATATCTAAAAACTCCTCCAAAAAAGCTTTCCAATCCACGACCTCTTTGAAAAGATACTGTTGACTGTAATAAAGGACCGGTATCATCAAGTCTTCTACCAGATTGAATTAAATAATACTTATAGTATACTCTCTCCATAATGAATAAAATAATATATAGTTTTGTAAAATCGCTTTTATTTATACTTTTTTAAAATGTAATACAATTTTTGTTGGAATTGAACTATTGGAAAAGCTTATTTTGTATTCATACTTATCACATAAAAGTAATGAAATGTTATTAAATGATTTCTCCACATTGCAATATTGAATATTACTGAATTCTTTTACAGTATCAGTGAAAGATTTTGTATGTTAACAGATCTTAAACATCTTACATCTTTATCACCTATTTTTTGCGGTTCAATTATATCTGTGTATATAAAAAACATATCTGGTTTAATAATTGGAATGAATTGTAGTAGGTAATCTTGCACTTGGGGATGGGAAAAAATCATGCCATATCCCACCGAAGACCACGCCCACTGACCTATATTTTGATTGATGGGTTTAATGTAGATTATTTTTGGTTAGTAGGTCAAAAACTTCTTTTGATTGTTTTGGTTTAGGTTATAAGCATGGGTTGTTAACTTATAAGTTACAAGTGGTTGTATAGTAGGAAATGAAGGTTGTTGGTACTGTAGAAGTTGTTAGGCAAGGTTAATGAATTGAATAAGTTTAGGATATTTAGGTTTTTCAATAAATTCATTGATACTTTGTAATAGGATATCATACAAATAGAAAAATGATTTTTTTCAGGTCAAATCAAGTTTATTTTTTAAATTGCGCAAAATCGCATGCTTAATAAAATATACCTACATACGTAAAAGGAGATATAAAAGAAACGAAAAAAACTTGTTTTTATTTTTTAATAAGAAAAATATTCATAGGTACTTTTGAATACCAAGATGTAAATAATAAAAATAAAAACAAAACGTAAACAAGAAGTACAAAGTGAAGTTTGACTTATAAAAAAGATTAATAATTGTTAAAAGTTGTTATTATAGCTTTAACGCGCAAAATAAAAATAAGAAAAATATGTTACTTATTTTAGGATATGAGTTGTTTCTCTATATTCTATATTTTGTTCTAAGTACACATGAACTTAAAAAATATTTTGCATTCTTCTAATTTCTGTTTACCTGGTGTAAAATAAATTGTTAAAACTAGTTTGACTCTTTTAAACAATGTTAAAATTTATGAATGCAGTAAAAAAGTAAAAATAAAAACAAAAGAAAGAACAAAATTATATAATTATAGGTGCATCTGTTATGTAGGATTTCTTTTTTCTGTTCTATAAGAAGATTGAGAAAATAACCTGAAATCTTCGATTTTACTTTGTTTTGTTATTATTACGTTCCATTCTATGCTGTAAGAAATGAAAAAATAAAAAATAATAAAACTCAAAAAGAAGTTAATTGCTTTTGGTACCTATTTTGTAAACATAAGATAAAAATAAAAGACATTTTTATTTTTATGTTAAAAATTTTTTATTAAATTTTTTATTATTATATTTTTATTTAAATCTAAGTTGAAAAATATTTTACGATAACCAGATGTTAAGATTTTAAAAATTTTAAATTAATATGTAAACAAATTTGAATGATTTACTTATCAACACGTGATTTTTTCCTATTATATCCATACGGTAAAGAACTACCATCTTCATTAAATTTTCGTTTTTCCGATTTTGGTTGATATTTTTTTATTTCAGGAATCGTAAGTACATCGTGATTTTTATTTCGACGAATATTTTCTGAAATGACGTATGTGTCTGTACTATTCAATGAATTTAAAACTGCTTCCTTTATGCTATTAAAATTAATTTTTAGTGAAGCTTCATAACTAAGAGAGAATCTTTTAACTTTACAAACAATTTTTTCGGTATTATCTTTTGTACAGTAAATTTTGTAGGCGTAGTTCTTCGGACCACCACTTACAAATTCTGTAATATAACTCCCTATACCATAACACTTTAACTCATCTGTCATTTCTCCTATAAATTCTCCTGTTTGTGGTTTATATTCTCCTTCTCACCGAATCGGTGTCATAATATAATACTCTACTATCTAGCTTCTCTAGATAACTGTAAAGTTGAAGACTACTATCTAGCTCCTCTAGATAACTGTAAAGTTGGAGACGAGCATGTGTTGTTGTATAAGCAGCGATACTTACGTTGACAGTAGATGAAGAAGTTGCTGCTTCTTCTTTATACTTCTAGCTAGCCCTTATGTTTTCTTCATTTACTGGAAATATGTGACATACTTCTACAGAGGGGCTTGTTATTAACTCGTAAAGTTTAAAAGGTTGATTTATAATGGTGGTTTGTTGTTGATTTTCCTTTTGCCCAAATTTTCCCCAGATGAGTTTAAAATAATCTTAGCAAAAGATCTTAAACCAGGATTATTAACTACTTTATCGTATTCTAATTTAATTTCTTCCTTTTCAAAAAAACTATCAATATATTCTTCCTTTTGTTTTTGATTTTGACATTTTATTGGCCACCTAGAAGCTTCTTGTTTAATCTTTATAAATTTATTCATCATTTTAGTGAATAAACCATCAATACCATTGGAATTGTCATATTTTACTGTTTCGTATTCCCAAACTTCATAAATATTAAAAAGTTTATACCCTTTTTCAATTGCTTTTTTAATTTCATCAATTACCCAAGTTCCTACTAATGCTCTTTCATCTTCTGTATGTTCACAGTATTTTCCTTTATATTTTTGTTCACTACAAGTGTTACATAGTGAGAACATCAATTTATTATTTTGTTTGACAGGTAACACGGGATGTAATAGATTTGTTGGTGGTAAGATTTTACATTTAATAATACCGTCAATAGTCATTCTGTTTAACTTAGAGCAAGTATCTTCTCCAACATAAATAGGATGGTTTATGGGAAATTTTCCTCGTTTGCAAACACATGGGTATAAGGAACATACATCTATGTATTTAATTTTTTCTCCTTGTTTACATTTATAATATGTGTAAGTATTTCCCGTTCTTCCGCCATAAAATGCATCACGAGGATTTAAAGGAACTAAATTAATTAATGAATGATTTTCTAAATATCTCATATTTTCATTGTGTCTCATTAGCTCCCGGAATTCACATTCCCACATCTCAATAACTTTATATCCACATGATTTTATAAACTCTGATCTCATTAATGTTTTTTCATCGTAGATTCAAAGTATCGCCAGAGTTATCATGTAATGGTATATCCCTCTGGTTTGTTAAACATTTTGGATGCCCATGATAATAGCAACCGTAAAATTCAAATATTTCTTTAGTCTCTTCGCAAAATCCATCGACTTTAACATTTCCGATTTGTTTTTCTTTTCCATTAAATGCACATTTCAAATCAATTTTTCTCAAATCTTTTTCCCAAATAAGCCATTGCATGGCTATTTTTTACTGATTGTCTACCATCCTATTTCCATTTCTTGGTATAATTCCTATAGTATTCGATTTGAGAAAGTTTCTTCTATATAAAAGAGTACAGGCTGAAGCTATTGTTGTTGCTTCTACAAATGGTTCCACATTACATTCTTCAATAAAAAATTTTCTGAAAACCAGACATGCTCTAGTTAGAATTTCAACATCATTTATACAGTATTCTAAAATATCTTTCTCCATATTAAATTCTGAGTTTCTATTTTGTTCATACCACATTAAAAATTCATTACGCTCATCTGCTTTCATTGTATTAGAGTTATAGTATTTAATTGCTGGTAGTGAGCCAATGTAATTTTCATTTTCCAATTTATTAATTAGATGCAGAAAATAATCCTTTTTCAAATTGATTGATAAACTAAAAGCTTTTGGTAATTTTGTCAAGGCCATAGGAAAGTAATTCATAGAATCTATAAATTTAATATTATCAATTATCATAACAATCATTTTTGTACCTCGCATAATTAACTTTGGTTCAAGTACAGTTTTATTGAGTATATAATTCAAAATAAATTGATGGTCAAACGCCTAACCATTATGAGCAATTATGACAATCTTTTTGAATTCCTTTCTTAATTTTAAAATAAATTCCATGAAATCCTCTATCACATTTTTCGTTTTAAAAATTCTCTCTCTTAATTTACATTTTCCACAGAAGTATAGAGAATCAATGTTAATACATTTAAAGCATCTTAGCTAAGCCGCACATAAACTTGGAACATTGTCTTTTATTTTTGTAGAGTTAATTTCTTCTTGTCTTGTTTCTAAATCATAAAATACGTAAATGCAATTTTCAAAATTTACTTTTGTTTTGTCTTGCTGAATGAAGCATTTATGGTTTTCAGGAACATGATTATCGCAAATCTTACAAAAATATTCTCCACATATATGAGTCCTACTGCTTTTATGAACTTTAAAACAAGATTTGCATTTTCTAATTTCTTCTATTTTTTGAGCTGGAAGACTTATGGCTTTCAAAACATGCTTGACCACGAAATGTTCGATTACACTGCATACATAAAATATTTTTAACATTAAGTGAACAAGCTGGTGAGTTTTGACAGCAAGGGCAACTTTTCGAATATCTATGTTCATTTTTCTTAGATTACGGAATATGACATTCTTCACAATAAAATGCTGTGCAAAAAGCAGCTGTTAGTGAGGTTATTACATTGTAATGATTATTATGATATAACAAGTTAATTTTTTTCCCATTATTCAATCCTTCAAATATTATTTCTGCACCCCTTGTTCCATATTTATATACAACAATCTTGTGTTTGTGTAAAAATTTTTGAAATTGATTCAATTCACGAATTCCGCAACCTTTAGATGGAATTGTTATTTTTGATTTTTCTAATAATTTTAAAGCTGTTAAAGTTTGAAGTTTTCCTATATTTTTTCGAATTTTTTCATAATCATTAAATTTTTCAATTTTAGCTATTGAAACAACAAGTGCACGCGGTAAACATAAATTATCGCTATTTTTTATTGCTATTATTCCTCTCCTTTTTAAGCATTCCTCATCAAAATTTGAATATTTATTACTTCTACCTCTACAAACGGGTAATTTAACATGGGTAACTGTTAAACAAAAAGTGTCTGTACTTAAGCCTGCAGACGTAAAATAAAAATAGTTTATAATAAATGAAGCCAAAAATGTATTATAAATAACTACCTTCAGAATTACTTTGGAAAACATTAGAAATTACATCCCAAACGTCGCTAAATTTTAGTTCATGAGCGGATCTAAAACTGAGATACGCAGGACCTTGATGTTCAAAGCTCTCTCCACAAAATGTTAACCTAATCTTATCCCTGGAATTCACATCTTTCACAGCAATGTTGATTATTTGATGTATAGCATCCTTAATCCAGCTAATTGGTTCTCTATTGTCAGGTACGGATTTAATTACAAATTTTATTTTGTGCCCGTTCATATTAAACCGTTTAACAAATGTCGAATTTTCACTTTCGATTATATAAGGTGTTATAGTTTCGGTAAGAAACTTTTGTAAAATAATTTTTTTCGACATTTTCTTTATACGAATTTTAGATGTTAAATGCTTGAATAACAGAATAATATTAAATTTTTAATACAGATTCACTCTGTTAAATGAACAATTACATTGCAATCAAAGTTCGCTTTAATAAATTATAGTTGTTTAACTAGAATCCCATCTTAATCCTATCTTAAAATAGAAAGAATTGAAAAACAAAAAGCAATCTAGATTTATCTTCAATACATTTTAATTAGTATAAATACATCGGGATTTTATACAAAAAATATCAGTTTAATTTCAAACAAGCAAGATATGGCACAGAAATATTTAAACTTCTTCATGACTGCAGAAGAGGCTGCAACTGCTACAACTGCTACTACTAGTACAGCAGTGCGTCTTCCTGCGAAAAGGAGAAAGGCGAAAAATGAAGATGACGCTTCTACTCATCTTCATCAGCAACTACAACAACAGCAACTACAGCAACAACAAGATTATCAGAGTAAGGCAACATCAAATCCCATCAGAAAAAGGAAACTGGTGGAATTATTTAATTTAAAATAAAAAATTTTTTTAATTTTTAAAAGTTAAAGATATGGAGCCAAGTAGGCTCTATAAAATAAATAAAATTAAAAAGTTAAACACCGTTTACGGTAAAAAATGGGTCTTCGAGACCCTAAATAATATTATATTTATACCGCATCAAAAAGTTGTGGTATTTGAAGGGGTATGAAGGGGTATAATGATTTCCGTGAGGAAATTGAAAAAAATGAATATTTCCTCATAAATGAGCAAAGCCAATTAAATTTAAAAGAAGAACGTGGTGATTTTGAATTCGCCACAAATCAGTAATAGTTTTAGACTAATTTTATATAAAATATTTTATTTAATAAAAAAAATTTTATTTCAAAGAAATTATCTACTGTTTTAACTTTATTTTCATTTTTCAGATGTTAAGATTTTATTTAATTTTTCAGATGTTAAGATTTTATTTTATTTTTCAGATGTTTTCAAGTTTTATTTTCAGGTGCTTATTAGAGTTTTATTTTACAGATATTAAACAATATTTGTTGAATTTATCCAAGTATTATGTGTGTCATCAAAACCTAGCCATTTAACAAAAACTCTATTTCCTTGCTTTTTCAGAATTTTTTCTACAAGATAAGTATCTGGGTATTTTACAGGTGTAAGCTCAGCTTGATAAAAACCCCCAGAAATTGGCGTATCAGTATAGTCCGATAATTGATATGTAACAGGATAAGTATTATTGATTTTATCAATCTTAAATACTTCAGTTGACCAATTCGGTTGATAACCTTTTTCGAAATGACCTTCATATTTACTTATTCTTACAAAATTTTCAGTTTTATATTTACTTTTTTGAAAAATTTTAGGCTCAGTATATACATTCCGCAGTATATTTTTTTCGTTTTTCTTTGTAATTTTTTCAGGAGGAAGTTTTGTTGTACAATGTTTTGTTGAATTATATTCTTTTATTAATGATTGTATAAAAGGTAACCATTTATAATTCCCGTTTAAACTAAATTTTTTCCACATAGAATTTTTCAATGTACGGTTAAATCGTTCAACAATTGATGCTTTTAATTCACTAAATGTGTGATAATGATTGATTGATTTTTCTTTCATATAATTTTGAAATTGTAAATTAAAAAATTCCTTGCCTTGATCAGACTGAATATTTTTTGATATAACTTTAGCTCTAATAATAATTGTTTTTAAGGCATTTAAAACATTTTCAGCATTTTTTGTTTTCACAGGTTCAGCATAGGCATATTTGGAAAAAGTATCAATATTTATAACCATTATTAAATTTTCCATAAGGTATCATTTCGACTAAATCGACTTGCCACGTTTCATTTAGACCTTTCTGTTTGAATTTTCTTCTAAGAAATTTACGTTTTGCTTGTCTATGAATTTCAGTCACTATTTGAGCTCTTAACATTTTGTTTTAAAAGGTAATGTTATAATAATTATTATACATAAAATGATAGACCAAAGCATGGTTTAAACTAATCATCTAATTGAGTTTAATTTGCTTTTATACTTTTCTACTCAAGTACATAACTCAACTTATAGTATATAACTCAACTTTTATTTTCAAATTTAATTCATTTCCATTCTGACTGCTCAACAACTCACTGAAATGCTGCCTGATTTCACATCATTTCCATTTAAAGAAACTGTAGATGATATAAATACACAAGGTCAGATACAAGAAAATGAAATTACGTCCACCATGGACGACGAAGATTTAGCAGAAACTGAGGAATTTATACCACCGTTCCAGATAGTTGAATTAGAAGAAGAAGAAGTGGAAGAAGAAATTGAGGAAGATGAGGAAGCAGTTCCATTTAATGAAATTTGGGATATAAATAATCAGCAGGGAGATCTTGATTATTTCAATGATTTAATAATCCTAAATAATTTTAATTAAATAATCTAATGAAAGATGTACAGAAAAATATTTGTCTATCTAAAACATATAAATAAAAAATAAAAATTTTTATATTATTTGTTGTGATTTATTTTGTTTGTTTTATGTAGTATATTACAGATTTGTTCCTTTAAAATTACAGGAATTTCAAAAAATAACCTTCAATAATTACACTGTACATTAAAACGTTGTATTGGTACATAAATTTCTCTTTTTAACCTAAATACTTGTTGTTCGACACATAAATTTAGATATTCCTGAACAAAGTATTTTACATTTAAATCAGCAGATTTATAATAGGTCATCACTACGTGAAGAAAATCGCTTAAATTGTAAAACTGCTCTGCTTCTTCTTTGTTAATATTTATACTTTGCCTGTTCGCTGATTTTAGCCCATGATGAAAGTTCTGTTTTATATCTTTTATTATCAGCTTATCGAGTTTTTTGTTAAATTCGTAATAAAATTTATTCTATTCATGGTATTTTAAGACAATTGACTTTGTGCCAATACGGTGAATTATACTTGAGGCTTCCAATGACTCACAGTCAAATCCAACAGCAATTTTTAATGTATGACTCTTATTGAGAAAATATGTGTAACTTATTAAGTTAACTAATATGTTTAACTTAATAAATTTGTGTTCTGACCTGGTGCTTCCATTCCTTTAATTTTACTAAAACCTGTTTATATTGTTTTTATTATTTATACGTTTTAGGAACACAAATTTGTAATGAGTTATATTTTCCAAATACTTTTTGAAAGGTACTTAAAATATACTTATTGTTTTCTAGTTGATTTCCGTTAATAAATTTTTTTAAAAAAGTGTTCATACTATAACCGCAACATCTATACCACGTATAAACACAACAATATTGCCCACAGACATCTGAATAGTTACTTTGTAACTGCTTCGTATTAAAAATTATACATTGGTTTTTTAAGTAACTTATAATTTCTAATTTATCTGGTTTTCTACCAAACGAATCAAAATATTCAACACAGCCATTCTTTGGCTTAAAAATAGCTAACCAATGTGTTCCCGGATCTTTTGATTTATCAGTGTTGACAATTAAAAAAGTTTGTTTTTCAATTATTCTGGGGAGTTGATCCAGAGCAAAAACTCCTTTAAAAAATTTACGTGTGTGTTTGTTACATCTTAATACGTCACTTATCTCTAGGGTATTCATCAATCTAATTGACTCAAGTCATATACTTTAGTTGCTTCTTTAATATAATTTGATAAAAACTTTTTTTTGATTTTTTTATTTGTTATAATAACATCAAATTTTTCTAGTATTTGACAGAGCTCTTTATTTATTTTATCGTTGTACACAGTTCCAAAAGAGTAATTATCAAAATTATCATTTATAAAATCCCTAGTTGGAAATTTATACTTGAGCACTTTTACAAACTTTTTGCAAGGTTCTTTAAAACTAACTATACAAATATCTTTCGCAAATAAGGTGTTATTATCATCACTACAAAATGTTACATCCAGAAGTGCACAAGACAGTGACATTTTGTGAAATATTCAAATTTACTTTTGTGTATGCTATTTATAGATTTGAGAATATATTTCGGTTTTTATCAATTTGTAAACTTGCATCAAATTCTCCATAAACAATAGCAGTCAGTGTAGATGTAAGTGGTTTTGATAGCCTTGCCTCAATTCTAACTGTACTTTTATTTAGTAGACCTTGACACACTTCATTTCCTGATGCATCTGGAGTTAAATCAAAAGATAGAATGAAAAACCCATTACTAAACATGGTTTCTGTTATCTGATGACCTTTATCATTATGGTAAATTCCAATTCCTGAAAAAAGTGTACTGTATGCTCTTGTACAGCAATTATTTTCATCTGAAAACTGGTTTCAATTGCTGAATTAGGTATTTGAACACCATTTACGTTTAACACAAATTGTGAAATATCAAAATGTTTAAAATTGTATGGGTTTTTTGACCTTTTTCCAGAGTAACCTGCATTTTCTGTCATGCAAAAAATGATTGTGTTTGGCAACTGTCCAATAAAAACATTATCAAGTGATATTGATGAACTATTCTGTGGAATGGTAAAAGTTTTTACCTCTACCCATTTGTAATTGTATTTGGTATTAGTTTTTTCCAATACAGCATTATGTGCTAATAGCACAATTGTAACATGTCTCATAAATAAATTGGCTTCTAAAATTTTCGGTTGAGATTCATCAGTATCATCTGCAAAGAGGTAAAAATCTGGTTTTTCTAATGTTAGAATAACTCGAAAATCGACATTGTTTATGAGAAGTGTAGGTTGGTTAAACATATCTAAATGTAGTTTCCCCATAAGTTCCACTACATTGCTATTTTGGTATAATTTTTGACGTTCTTTTGAACCACTATTATCTGTTTTTGCTATATTTGGCTTATCTAACATCCATCCACCACACTCCAAATGCGTTGTAGCGGCATCCGTACCATAATTTAACAATGATTCAATATAAGCTCTGTAATGATAATTGCCATCTGATGGAGATATATTCTTTCCATTTAGTTGAACATTGCATTGTTTTATTAATTAATGTAACATATTATTAACCACACTTGGTTGTTGTATAGGTGTTCTATCAGTTTTTTTATCTTTATTCCATTGAGTTCCATCTTTTTTTAAAATTTGTACTTTTAATTTTAGATATGTCGAAGACAAGTCTCTATATGTACCACCGTGCCCTAGTGAAACAAATTCTATGACAGATGGATTATCTAAAGAAGCAATAGGGTTATAGGAAACTTCTTCAGATCGTAAAATACTTGACTCAATAGGCTGTGTTTTAAAAATATCAAGCTCTGATTTCATACATTCAATCATAATTATTCAAAAATATCTTTTTGTTTATTTTTGTTATTAACTTTGCGTCGCTTTGACATAAAATAATTTAAATTATTAATGAGACGTCTTTTTATAGGTTTTCTTCGTTTTCTTTTGCCTTGTCCATACATATTATTGAGTTTCCGAACTGCACCTCGTCTTACATTTTTCATTATCTCTTTACTTCGGTCTTGAACCACTTCTTTTACATTTGCACCTGTGGCAATATCAGATAATGCATTAATACCAGAGTTAATAACCTCTTTTTTTAATATATTAGCTCCAGACGTAAATATTGGTTTTAAATATCTAAAAAGACCACCGAAAAAGCTCCCTAACCCTCGTCCCCTTTGGTAAGGTACAATTGAGTGTAACAAAGGACCAATATCCTCAAGACCTTTTCCTGATTGAACTAAATAATATTTGTAGTACGCTCTCTCCATAATCAATAAAATAAAATAATATATAATTTTGTAAAATCGCTTTTATTTATACTTTTTTAAAATGTAATACAATTTTTGTTGGAATTGAACTATTGGAAAAGTTTATTTTGTATCCATATTTATCACATAAAAGTAATGAAATGTTATTAAATGATTTCTCCACATTGTAATATTGAATATTACTGAATTCTTTTACAGTATCAGTGAAAGAATTTTGTATGTTAACAGATCTTAAACACCTTATATCTTTATCACCTATTTTTTTCGGTTCAATTATGTCTGTGTATATAAAAAACATATCTGGTTTACTAATGGGAATCAATTGTACACTATCTATAAAAGTTTTGAAAACTTCTATTACACGTGATTTATATTTTTGAAAATCTGTAACTTTAAAAGATACTTGATTGAAACATGTTGTCAAACACAAAAGTCCTTCGAGGGTATAAGCGTAATTTGCTCTTATTTTTATATCTATTTTAGGCTTAGTAACACATTTGTGGTATAACTTAAATTTTTAGGCATCTCCTCAGCTTTTGTTGGTTGTGTATAATGAACTTCATCGTTTATAAAATTAAAAATTCCCCAAATCAACTGTCGTTTAACTTCTTTTCTTGTAAACCTATTAAGTGGGCGTATATTTTGAATTAGTGTTGGTAGTAGAAAAACTTTCCAGTCGCATATCATTTGTTTTTCTATGTATGGAATATATGATGTTATCCTACTCCTATCATTTTTTTTTGCATTCCTTGAATAAATATTTGAGTACTTTTTTTCCATTCTTCAACATATACATTTAGAGTGAAATCATTAACGTGTATTTCTGAAATACCGACTTTCCACCTTGAATCACACATGTATTTATTCATTTTATTTGTAAAAGATGATAATGAATTTTCTGGATAATAGTTCATAGATGAATCACTGAGTAAGGTGACATAAAATTCATCATTTATTTGTATGTTGTCCATGAGCTTGTAAACTTATTTTTACGAATTGGAAAATTAAGTTCTGTTTGAGTATTACCTACTGCTGACCTTAAAACACGTCTTGATGATTATTCAACTCTTTGCTATTTATAGTTTTTTCTGTTTTCATTGGTGGGCTTGGGCTATCTAAAGGAACAGTTATAATGTCTCCTGTATCAGTTTCAAAAATTTGTACATTTTGATTTCTAATTCATTTTCTTTTTCTAAGACGTTCTCCAACTGAAGCAGCTGACAATGCTTTTGTTAACACATTTTCCTGAATTTCATCATCAAATACTTCGTCATCAGCTTCTTTTTCATATACTTCTTCTTCTTCAGGAACAACTTGTATTCCAACATTCTTATATTCAGGAAAATGCGATTGAGTTTCCGCATCTATATACATTGGTTTTGCACGAGTTTGAGTACCTTTTGTTTCCGTAATTTTTATTTTTTCCTCTTTATTTCTAGGAAGTTTACGTTTTTTGTTTCTTATTTTAAATAAATTTTGTCAGTATAAATACTATTTTTGAGTATCCGTGAGATGTTTATTAAACAATATTTTTTTCATATTTTTATCCAATTCATTGAGTTCAATGTCTGCATTTTGCTTCATTCTTTCATAAATCTCAGGTTTTAAAATTATCATTTTATTAAATGTTGTATTATTCATTTTATAAAGTTTCCGATTATCGCTGATAGTACTGCACCAAGAAGTGTAGGTAAAAATCCACCACGTTGAATAATAATTTTTCTTTTGCGATTTATAGATTTTTTACGACAAATGAGTGACCTTAATTTCGTTTTATACTTTCGTAATTGTGTTGTTGCTTTTTTATTCAGATTACAATTACCTCTTGAAATATTTAATGCTATTTCACAAATTGTTTTAATTACTTCAGGGTCACAGGGTTTTATAATTACTTTCTGCAATTTTAGTTTACAGGTTTTTAATAGGTGCAATATATGACGATTGGTCTTCAAACGTTTCACATTCTTCCCCAAATTGTTATAATTGATCTCTCGTACAATAACACAAATCTTTTCCAAATATATCACTTCTTAATCGAAATATTTCATTAAAGTCTTGAGTAAGATCTATTAATATATAGCCGTATGGGACTGACGTCACATCATTATATACTTTTTCAAATGCTTTGATTTGATTGGGATATATTTGGCGAGCTAGAGGTAATATATGCGATTTATGTCTTGGATTTTTGAAAAGTACTAGATATTTACAGTTAAGTGAAATATCTCTTGAAAATTTACCCTGGTGAAAAACATTTTGTGTTACAAATATTACTGATAAATTTCTATGATGTGATCCTCTAGTAAATATATCACATACATACTTATCATGAGAATTTAACATCATATCATTATCAATAATTAACAAAGGTTTTTGTTTATCATTAAAATGTGGAATAGTGTTACTATATTCTACATCTTTGATATATTTTGGAACCGCATTTTTGCTTGGATTACAACAAATAATTCTATTAATATGTGGTTGTATATTTTCTTTTTTATATTTTATTAAATTATGAATAAAAGTGGTTTTACACAGCATGATGGCCCCGCAACCATCATTCTAAATCGGTGAAGCAGCATATTTCTATTAGTTAAAAACTAACACTGGTAACCTATATTTATAGGAAAAGCTCTTTTTCCGAAGTGAATATAAATGTAAATTTAGAAATTCTAATGAACATTCTTCCGTAAACCTTCAACATGGATAATCAAATTTTCGTAGTTGATCTACAATTTTTAAAAGGAAATGAAAAACAATATTTCGTAAAAGAGCTGGCTATACTAGAAAAAGGAAGTTTAATACCTACTGTATATCACTTCAAACCACCATACCCTGCAGAAGAACTTAGTCCAGAGGGAAGTTATAATAACCAGTATTGCGAAAATAAAATAAATGGTCTTAAATGGAATAACGGTTTAATTGAATTGAAGACATAAAACCTATATTAAAATACTATTTAGAATCAGCTGAAAAAATTTATGTTAAAGGAGAGCAAAAAAGACATTTTCTTGAAAAGTACATTGAGAGTGTTAAAATAGAAGATCTAAGCAGAGACTTACCGTCATTATCAAAGATTGAAAATTTTAAATCAATATGTCCTATACTAGTACAAACACCAGTTTCAGATATGCTGTAAAAAATTGTTTTAATGTCTATATGCATCTCTTAAAAGAAATAATATTAAAGTAAGATTTTCAAATTTATATACAGACAGACGTATAGAAAAATTGGATTTCACTATTTCTGTAATCTTAACATGATCATCGTAAAAAAAATTTTCAACTCAGATTTCTATAAAATTGTAAAATATTTCTAGTTAAATAAAAATTTTTTGAACATGTAAATAAATCTGTTTTATTTTGATATTCGACGACAAAGTGACAATAATTATTAATTCTCTTCTTTAAAAGACAACCAAATAAAAAAAAAAAAACAACAACACAAATAATTAGGTACATTTAAAACCGCATCACTTTTTTAATGGTTTGATCATTATGTTGACAGAAAAACAGGTTTGCACTTTTTCGTTATGAATTTTAAAGATGCGTTGTACTTTTTAAAATTGTTGTATCTTTTTTTCTTTTTACATTTATCAACCATTTTTTCTTTCTATGTTTATATGCGCCTATTACTTAAGCCAAGTATACATCAATAAGTAAACATTTACCACGTTAGATATTTTTTTGATTTCCTGGTTTTTTTGTTTTTTGTCTTTTTATTCATTGTTTGTTCAACATTCTTACATAACAATTAATTCATGGTTCTTCGTTCCTCTTCTTTAAATACTGCATTAAAAAAAAGAAAAACTAAAGAAAAAAAAAAAAAACAAGAAATAAATGCAAACATATCAAAAATGCAAGCAAAAATGAAAAGCAATTTTTTCTTACTATTTCCATGGTTTCCTATTACTTAAAACAAGTATACAATCTTTATAAACAACTAGATTTGTCTGACGGTCGCCGCCGCCTGTCTGATCTATTTCTATGACATTAACCTACTTCCTATCTGACCTAATAACGGTTTAACCTACTATTTTTCTTTTTATTTGGCGCGCGAGTTAAATATGTCGCTCCGACATTAACGAAAAGAAACAATGTATTTATTTAGGACAAAAGCTTCCTTAAGTTAAACAACTTTATTAGGTTAGGTTAAATAACTTAATTGATTCATTATTTTATTTTACAGGTCTTTTATGTGTTACAAAATGCAATGCTAATCAAATTTTGGTTAATAAACAGTTAATTACATTAATGTGGGAAACTTGAATTTTAAAGGTTCACAAAATAATATTATTAAACTATTGCCAAATAAATTCAGATACAAAGTGCGTTTAGTACACACTTAATTACAATACAATAATTTAAGTAATATAATTTATTTAAACAGAGCTAATTAGTAAAAATTGAAATTTGATATAGAATTAAATAAAAATGTATAACTTTGAAGTTATTGAAATGTGGCAGGTAATTTAATGTGTCAGGTGATGTGATTGTATGATCACATAACTCCTCCCCCTTTAGAATGAAGTAGCGGCCACAGGAAACCTTTGTTGACTTGGTTGTTACTTTTGTTGATAGAATCTGTATATGAAATAGGTACTACCATGTTGTTATTTGGTTTTGCTTTAACTGTAAAGAAAATTATGGTGATTAGTATTAAAGTGGTTATCATTGCTACTATTCCTATTGCGAAATCCAATTTAATAGTTTTTATTTGCAGTGATTGAATTCGTTCGGTGTAGTTGTTTTGATATAGCTTTCATTTTTGTAGTTGTATGTTTTCTGTAATCATGGTAGAGTTGATATTCGAAAATTCCATTGGGAATATATGTATGGTATCCCAACATAAATTCACGTTTTCTCGATAATATTATGTTATTAATTTCGACTGTACCATTTTGAAAATGTATGAGTTGGGTATTGTTGGTTCTGAAGTTGTTTAGGCCACAGTTGGACTTAATTAATATCTCTGGTGCATTTATTAGTAGGGTGAAATTAGGTTCTGGTTGTAAAATATCTGGTACTTATAAAACTTCGGTAAAGTTACAGTTGGTTTATTTTGTAGTAGTTTATTTATACAGGAACTGTTGTTTTCTTGAAAAGATGATTCTTCACAAATGTATATGCCTTCGATCTTAGTACATGGTTTGTCAAAATATTGAATTTTATAGGGATTATGAATAACAGGGTTTTGGGATTGTTAGTTAATTATTTTTTGTGAGTAGTGGGATTATATGAAAAAAGTTGTAGTTATGATTAGAAAATATAGATGTTATGCGGATGCGGATGTTAAATATAATATTTGAATCATTGAAATATGCTTGTAACCCTAATAATTCGTAAATATGTTCGTCAGATATAATGTTGATTGACTAATTTGCAAAGTTTTCGTAAATTATAGTTAGCTCTTGGGGATTTAAAATTTGTTTCGATATGATATTTAGTTTGGCTTCGCCCAAATTAATTAAATGGTTACTTAAAAGATCAATGTTATAATTTATCTGACTCAAATATGGTGCTTGTTTTATCACACTTTTACCTGTTATTATATTATTTTGTTGGTCATTTAAATAGTTTTGAATTATTTCCTGTTCTTGGTTTGTATGATTTGTAATATTTTCGAAACGCTCCATCATCTGGTGATTAATGATAGAAAGTTTTGCATTGTGGTTTACTTGGTCTGTTAATATAAGGTTAAGTTGTTCGTTTATTTGTTGGGCCTCCGTAGCTTCCATGTTACCAATTATGGTTTTTATAATTGTCCCAAGTCCATTTATCTGTCTTCTTTTCTTTCTAATATTAGGTTTTAATCGTTATGTCTATGTCTTAGTTCAATAATTTTAAGTTTCGTAATTTTTGGCGAGTCTTGTAGTTCGCCGTAACTATGGAAATTTCCAATGGATGCTTCTATTTCCCGTATTGTTTTTTCATATTCGTCCAAATTCACTATGTGAAGTAGGTTCTGGTATGTTATTATTGTCCGTGCGGTTCCCATTTTCAGTCATTGTCAGTGTCTGATGGTTCGTTAGGTCCCTTATTTCCAGTTTTTGTCCTGTCACCGTTATCACCCCGAAATTTACTTTTGCGGTTTAATATGATTTTATGGATTTTTCTACTGTCAAGAGTTATTATCGAAACTTTGTTATTGGTTTTTGTCTTATGTTTGGTAAATCTACGGATTAATTTATTTCTCTTCCCCTCTTTCCTGCAGATTGTTTGGTTAATTTCTATATTTTCGGGGTCTTCGCGATTTTTATTTAATTTTTCTATGTTAAATTTTGATTTTTTTTCTATTTGATTTCGAATTTCAGGATAAAGGTCTGTTATGTATTCGTTCAGTTTTTGGAGATAATCATGTTCAGAACTGGAGTTAATATTTTTTAAAAAGGAATTAGTTCTACCATAAAATAGTTCGTATGGAGTATGTTTTGTGCTGGTATGTATAGCGTTGTTATAGGTAATTAGAGTTTCGTCCAAGATTTTTTCATGGCTTTTGTTGTTTTGTTTATTTAAAATTATTCTATTGGTTAAGGTTGAATGTAAACGTTCGACCGGGCTATTGCTGCTTGTTTGTTGAAAGGAGGTTATATGGTGTATTATATTGAATTGGTTGTAGAAGTCATGAAAGATTATAGAAGTGAACTCTGAACCTTGATCTGAAACTATTTTGCGAGGTATGCTGTGTAGCCTAAAGAATTGTTTGAAGGATTTTATCATGGTTAAACTATTTCTGGCTTGCACGGTATAAACTCCGGCAAATTTGGAAAATTTGTCAATAATCGTTAAAATTTTCTTATTGTTTATACTGTATATATCTATATGAAGTATGTCCATTGGGTTTTGTGGTATTTCAGGTAATTTGTATTTAGGTTTAGGTGGGTTTCTATTATACTTTAACTGTTGACAAGTTTAACAATTGTTATGTATTTTTGTGATTTTGTCCTTCATGAGTGGAAAATATAGTTTTCTCTTTAGATGTAATAGAGTTTCATTAATTCCTCTATGATTACTTTTCTCATGATATTCGTTAATTCGTCTGTCTAGTTCGTCATCTTCGAGAATGTCTTCTAGAAGGTCTGTACATCGTATTAATTTGATAGTTTGCTGGTCTGCGAAATGTTTGGAGTAAGAGTCCTGAATTATATTAAAAATTTCGTCACTTGCATAAACCGCTGTTAATTTATTAGGAGGAATTCTGGTTTTTAAGATACCAGTTATATTTTCTGCTGAATAATTTGGCAATCTTATTGTTCGTCTCATTTTGTTCTTAAATAATGTACGTATAGAAAATGGAGGGGTTCTATTAGATTTTTCTAAAATTAATTGAATGTTGAATTTGTTTAATTGTCTTGTAGCAATAGGTATGTTGTTTAATATATTTTCAGATGTGGTTTGTTCTATGGGATTTTGGGTGCTTTGTGATGTTCCCGGTTCAGATTCATGAATATTGATTTTGGTATTTACTAATTTAATGCGGCTCAATGCATCTGTATTTGAATTTGCGGAGCCCTTTTTATAGACGATTTTATAATCATATTCGAACTAATCTTGAATTTGGCTCTTTTAGATTCGTAAGCCAAATATGTGGGTTATGATCAGTTACAATGGTGAATTGGTTTCCAAAAAGATATGGACGGAAATATTTTACGGCCCACGCGGTAGCCAATAATTCCTTCTCAATAGTGCAGTAATTAATTTCTGTTGTGGTTAGAACTCACTACTCTAACATGAGGATAGCGATACGATTTGATAAAGTTGGGTTTGTCTTCAGTGATATGTATTTTATGTTTTATTTGGTCTGAGAATGTAAGTGCATCTCCTTCTCTAAAAAATATATTATCATATTCTCTACACATTTGGAGGAGTGAATTGCGTTCTTCGTCATTCAAATGGTCTGTTCGAATTAGGTCGAATATTTCTTTTCGTGAAACATTTTGGTCTAAGTCGCAGGTAATTTGTTAATTATTAATTTCGGTGAAGTTTGTTATAGATTCAGTTTTAATTGGTTGTTCTAAGTAAAGAAATTTTTTATATCAGATTGGTTTACAGCTTCTACCAGGCTGTATCAGTCTTCAGCTTGGTAAATTCCTTCAGATATAAACATGTTGGGAGATATTTCAACATTGTTGATATAAATTTCACCCTCTTGATTATCTACTGGTACTTTTTCTATTATTTTAGATTTGGAAGGAACCATATATTTTTCTGACATAAAATTTGGTTTAAATTGTAATGGTAATTCAGCATTTTTTGTAATTATTTTTCCTTTTGCTAATTCAATCTTTGCTTCTAGTTTTGTAAGAATGTCTAAGCCTAAGAGTCCGTCGAAATATCCATGAAATTTGAAAGCTAGAAATTTTAGTTTACCAGGCTGTTTAAATTCTTTAAAGGTATTAAGATAGGTTTCGCTATGAACTTGGCGTTTATTGAAAGCGGTTACTATTTCTGTTGGTTTTATTAGTTAAGCATTAATAAAATTAAGTATTAATAAGTTCGGGATTTAAAAAGGATGATGAGGCTCCCGTATCAATCAGAAACTTTAGCGATCTTTTTATAGGATTTAGAGCAATATTTATATAAGGAAGCATGTATCCGTGACGATTTATGTCTACGTATCCGATTGGTTTGTGAAGACACTTGTACAAAAATTTGAGTTATCTACTATGGTATTCTGATTTATATCGTCCATATTTTAATCTATACTTTCAAAAATGGTTTCATTATTGTCTGAATAGTGGTAGTAGTTGTCTAAATTTGTAAATTCACTATTGTCATCTCCAAGTACGTTATTGCGGGAATTACTATCTGCAAAGTTCATTATTTAGATTAAATAACTCCTCACTTTCATATTTCGGAAATGGTTTATTTGTTGACGGTCCTTGTTTCGGAAATGGTTTGAAATGGATTGGTTGATGGTCCTTGTTGTACCATATTTTGATTTCTTGATTTGATTGTCCGCTTGTTTCTTTATTAAAAGTTCGGGATTGATTTGAAATTGGGTTATATTTTGGTTTATTGTTAAAATTATTATTATTGAAATTATTACGAGAGATATTTGGTTGTATAGCCGGTTGGATATAATGGTTGTGAAGATTTGATTGTGAATTTAGTTCGTTTGTAAACGTGTTTGGTTCGTTTGCAAACATACTTGATTGTGGAATCAATCTATTATAATGGGTTTGAATTGTTGGTCTAACATTCGGTTTTGTAATTTGAATAGGTTTTGGTTGAGAAATCAGATTGCTCTGTTTGTTATAAAAGATGTTTTGTTCTTGAATACAGTAGGAGAAAGCTACTAAAGCTAAGAAATTTTCAATTGTTCTACTTCCTTGTTTTAAATTATGGAGGTCTCTGATCAATGACGTTTCGTTTCTTTTGTCAGAGTAGTGCAGGATCAAATTTGGTTCAATTTGTTGCCATTCTAAGAGAGTGCCATACGTATTCAATATTTAATTTTCTTGGCTTTCGATTTTATTTCTTATGGAATCCTGAGAAGAATCTTGCCATAAGAAGTACCAATGTCTTCTGTTAAAAAAAGTATTTCAACATCTTCTATAAAATCGAAAAGTAGACGAGGGTTTTCGTCAAATCTTGGAAGGTCCTTAACGGCATCCGGGATTTTTAATGAATTGAATATGGAATTAACGTCATTAGGTTGTGGAGCCATTTCAGAAGGCGAGTTTATGGAGTCTTCTGAACTTGAAAAACTAATATTTGCGATTTTATTAGGTGAAAAGAAGCTAGGTAATTCTCTTCTAATTCGGTATGGAACGAACTTATGCTTTGGTCTAGCAGATTTCATAGATCGAAATTATTACAGGTAACATAAACCAATATTAGTCATAAAATTTCATTATATATCAAAAAATTTCTAATTTAACAGATTATATCGGTCATAAAATTTTTATATTATATATCATGCATAAAACTAGGCAGTCATAAAAATTTTATATTTTATATCAAATAATCGAAAAACAATTTTGTTTTTTTTGTTTTTCTGACAGATTATATCAGTCATGAAAATATTACATACATAAGTTAATCAAAAATTTTATATTTTATGTCAAATAATCAAAAAATTTTCTATCTGACAGATTATATCAGTCATGAAAATATATCATACATAAGTTAGTCAAAATTTTATATTTTATATCAAATAATCAAAAAATTTCCAATCTGACAGATTATATTAGTCATGAAAATATATCATACATAAGTTAGTTAAAATTTTATATTTTATATCAAATAATAAAAAAATTTTTTTCTATCTGACTGATTATATCAGACAAAGCTAACAAACAATCACAAAATCTTATCAGCCAAATTATATAAAAATTATTGCAACAATCATAAAGTTTTGTCAGATTTAAGTTATATAGATTATAAGAATTTATTATTATTTTTTTAAAATGATATTTCAATAATTCAATTATTTATAAGTAATTAATATGAAAAAAGAAATAAAAAAGGAAATTCAATTTCGACTTACGTGACCGTGATCTGGAGCAATATAGTTGCAGTTAACATTGATCAGGCGTAAAGTACTAGAGTACGCTAATCCTTTACCACTTCACTTTGTTTCACTTGTTTCACTTAGTCTATGTTAAATTTTCTTAACAGTTTTCAAAACTTCTTTCCCTTTTTCTCTCTTTTTTTTTAAAAAATATATTTTTATTTTATATTTTTACTAGTTTAAAAATAGTTAAAAGTTCATAATTTAAAGTTATTGATTGGTCTTACTTTTATAATGTTATTTTTTTCTATTTAACAATTCTAAGTTTATTGATTAAATTTATTGATTTCACTTAATTTATTATTATTGTTATTTTAATTTATTATATTATTTTCACTTATTTATTTTCTTTATTAATTATGATAATTAATTCATTTAGTTATTTATAATAACTTTAATATTTAATAATAGTTTATATTCACTAGTATATTTCAGTTTTTTTTTTAAAATGTTTTTACACTTTTTTTTTTTTTTTTTATTATAAAACGATTAACCGTCGTTTAAATAAATAATTTGTATATTTATTATGTATTTTTTCATATAAACGATGAACCGTCGTATATTACGCGTATCGAACACTAATATAACTTGTAAAGGATCATCGCCTGATCCTACCGACAGCACCAGTTAAATATGTCGCTCCGACATTAACGAAAAAAAACAATTTATTTATTTTTGACAAAAGCTATATTAGGTTTTTCAAACTTAATTGATTCATTATTTTATTTTACAGGTCTTTTATATGTTACAAAATACAATGCTAATCAAATTTTAGTTAATAAACAGTAAATTACATTAATGTAGAAAACTTGAATTTTAAAGGTTCACAATATATTATATTTAAATTATTGCCAAATAAATTCAGATACAAAGTGTGTACTAAGTATTATTATTAATAATTTAATTAATATAATTTATTTAAACAGAGTTAATTAGTAAAAATTGAAATTTGATATAGTATTTAATAAAAATGTATAACTTTGAAGTTATTGAAATGTGTCAGGTAATTTAATGTGTCAGGTGATGTGATTGTATGGTCACATAACTCGCGTGTATTATATACTTATAAAATTAGAATTTCAAGTCAGCTAAAGCATTTGACAATTGTCAAACTGACACTGAAGACATTTACTTTCAAATGGGGAATATATTTCAGCACGTCAAATTAGGTATACGGAGCGACAATTATTTCACTGCAGAATTTTGCGCGACAACTTCTCCACGGCAAAATATGTACACAGCCCGACAAATCAGGAATTCTGCACGACAATTTTTACTTGCTTTAACATTTTTTAAAATTTTTATTTAGAACTGGAATAGTGCAAACATTTATTAATAAAATAAACATTCAAATATAAAAAAAACTGTTTTATTTTATATAAAAGAATTATTTTTATAAAAAATGTATAAATTGATGCTTGCCGTATGGATTTACTTGCCGAATTTAAAAAGAGGATTTCTTAAATTGTTAGCGGGGGTTTGGGGTGGCAATCTCCGACTTTAAAAAATTAATTTTAATATAAAAGAGTAATTCTGTTTTTTGATTTCATGCAAGGAAAAAAATATATAAATTGATGCTTGCCGTATGTATTTACTTGCCGAATTTAAAAAGAGGAGATCTTAAATTGTTAGCGGGGGTTTGGTGGCGGCAGCCCCCGACTTATAAAATTAATTTTAATATAAAATAGTAATTCTTTTTTTTGATTTCATGCAAGGATTTCATGTAAAAGTTTAAATTATTGTTTTTATTTTTAACACAAAAGTGTCAAAATTTTAATTTTTTATATAAAATTTTGTATTTACATATAAAAATTACTAAAAATAATGGCAGTTACGTTTAGAATCAATTGAACATTGAAATAAATTATAAAATATGTTAATTTTAATTTTTCAAAAAGTTTTAATTATTGTTTTTATTTTCATATTATAACCGTTCATTTAAACTGTCGTTAAAATATATATTTTGCTGCTCATTTACACTTTTGGTCGCTATACTACACATTTTGTCGTTACTGAAATATTATGTTGTTCAATTACACAAACTGCAGTTAGTTTTTTTTTATCTGTGTGCATACATAATTTGTCGTTGAAAACCCAAAATTTGTCGGGCCGAAAAATGTAAGCCCTTTCAAATATTTTAGGAAGTGTTACTGCTATTAGTGTATTAAAAACACTTGTAAACACAATGGTAAATAATTTAATTACACAATGGTAAATAATTTCTGGTTATAAAATGATTCGAACACCACCAGCTAGTCCAACAAAAACTCATATTTCTGAGAATCTGTCAAAAAATATTTTAAAACCTGTCAAAGAAAGTTCAGAACAAAATAAAAAAATGGAAAGTATACTCCAACAGATACAACTTCTTTCAAATGAAAACAAGGAACTCAAAAAGCAACTAAGAGAATTGCAAGAAAAAACCTTGTTAAAAAATGAAGTCAAATGATGCAATAAAATAACAAGGGAGAGTGTAGATAAACGATCGGCAAACAAGCAACCAAAGTTATCAAATTGGTTAAAACCATCAACATCTAGTCAAGAAATCAGTAACTAAACCGAAGACGAAAGAAAGAAAAATATAGAAGTTAAATTGGAAGAAAAAAAGTCAAAACCTCCTCCAATTTTTGTTGCTGAAGTTCAAAATATTGTTCCGCTGACAGAATTATTAGAAGAAATAGCTAAGAATAACCACGAAATTAATCTAATAAATAGCGTGTAGCTATTATAAACATATTCATTGGATAGAAAATGAATTTCGGATTTAATCGACTTCTGCATGGTAAAACGAATTCCAACCCAGCAGCTTTCTGCAGTTCCCAGTTCGACCTATCTTCAGATCACTCGCCAGTAATCATAAGTATGACTGCCAAAATTATTAGGAAAAAACTTGGTTCAAGATTGCACTCCAAATTCGCCGACTGACAAAAATATAGGGATATAACTGATAACAAATTGTAGTTAAATATTGCCCTAAAAAATGAAGAGCAAATTTCCAAAGCAGCAAATGATTTAAATGTTATATTACTAGAAGCAGTAAGAGAAGCTACAAAAGAATCAAATGTTTTGCACATAAGAGAATGGTGTCCAACCGTCGTCAAAGCAAAACTTGAAGAAAAACGGAAACTCCACAAAATTTGGCAACGAACGAAAGATCCGAACAATAAAAGAAAACTCAACAAGACAGTTAAAGAAACTAAAAAGTTATTGCACAATATAAAAAATGAATCTATTCAAAAGTACCTCCAAAACTCAACACCAACTGCAGCTACCGATTATTCATTATAGAAAGCAACAGGCAAATAAGAAAAAGAAAGAAAAAATAACGGCGATTGGGCTAAAATGGGGCTTTTGACCTTCTTCCGCACAATATTATTATTTTTAAGTTGGAAAAACTAGGATTCTCCATTTTTTTCATTAATTGGGTTCATTGCTATCTTTCCGAAGTTCATTGCTATTCTTTAGGTATAGTGTGTCTTTTAGATCCGCGACATCTTCTGAATTCGATGCTGCCACAGGTGTTTCCCAAGGTAGTCATCTTGGACCTCTACTGTTCATTATTTCCATTAATGATATTACTTCGTCAATACTTAATTGCCATATTAAAATTTACGCCGACGATATGAAAATCTTCCTCAAAATTAAAAATTTAGAAGATGCTTTAGCTTTGCAAGCTGATCTTAATCGATTTTATGATTTGTGTTGCAATAATAATCTTCAACTTAACTTTAATAAAGGTGCATTAATTACTTTTATACGTCGTTCATGCCCAATCTTGTATTCTTATTTTTTCAATAACCTAACTATTCCTAAAGTTGTCTCTATAAAATATCTAGGGGTACTCTTTGATAGCAAGCTTTCTTTTCACCTTTATTATACTGATATACTAAATAAAGCCAACTCTATGCTAGGTTTCATTAAACGTTGGGCAAGAGAATTTGATGATCCTTGTGTATTAAAATTTGTTTTTACTTGTTTGGTTAGACCTAATTTGGAATATGCTTCCCAGGTATGGAGCCCATTTTATAATATTCATATAAATAGAATAGAATCAGTTCAAAAAAAATTTCTAAGATTTGCTTTACGCTTTCTTCCATGGGAAGATACTTTAAGACTACCGCCATACGAACATAAATTAAATTTATTACATCTTCATACCCTTGAGAAACGTCGTAAAGTAGCAGATATCGTGTTTTTAACCGAATTAATTAAAGGTAATATTTTTTCTTCTCAATTATTTGCTAAACTCAATTTTTCTTCATATTCTAGATTAAAATCTGTAAATATGTTTAACTTACATTTTCATAAAACTAATTATGGTAAACATGAATCTATTAATAGGATGATATCTCTTTGTAACATATATAAACCTCATATTAATCTCTTACTAACAAAGCAATCACTCAAAAGTAATCTATATTTGTGTGAATGAAGTTATTGAATAACCCTTGACCTGAGGATTCTTAATTGAACTTATTTTGTTGTAATTTATAGTTAGATTTTTATTTTAATTAATTATAAATTGTAATTTTTTTTTTTTTTCTTATTTAATTATTATTTGATTTTGTTTAATTTTTTTTAATTTTTGTTTAATCTTTAAAGTAGATTAAGTATTTTTATTAAAATAAATAAAAGCGATGTGGATAAAGTTTCAACTTTCGCAGAACATTTGAAAAATACGTTTACTCCGGAACCTCCAGAGATTTTAAAAAGCGAAAACAATGAGATAGTGAATTTTTTAACAACACCTTTGTAAATGAGCCCGCCCATAAAAAATTTGAATCCCGAGGAGGTTCAACAATGCATAGCAAATGAAATAAGCCCTAAAAAAACGCCAGGGTATGACAAACTTGATGGTAAGATTCTAAAACAGCTAACTGAAAGAGGTATTAGATACATCACATATCTATTCAATTTCAACTTGAATCCGAAAAAGGTATTAGATACATCACATATCTATTCAATTCCATCTTGAAGACAATTTATTTTCCGGAACAGTGAAAAATTGTTCAGGTAATATTGATACCAAAACCGGGAAAAGATGTAAACTTAATCGGTTTATACAGACCTATCAGTTTATTGCCCACTCTTTCTAAAAGCCTGTGCTAACGGAAAATAACATAATTCCAAAACACCAATTTGGTTGTCGACCCCAACATGGAACAATACAGCAGATGCACAGAGTAATAAACAAAATCGGCAGAGATTTGGAAGAAAAAAATATTGTTCAGGAGTCTTTTTAGACATCACCCAGGCGTTCGATAAGGTCTGGCATGATGAAGGTTTGCTATTTAAATTGAAAAAAAAATTGCCAGACCACTTCTATGTCATTTTAAAAACATATTTAATCAAAAGGGAATTTATGGTGAAATACAAATATGATAACACGCCCTTGTCTGATATATGCTCTGGGGTACCACAAAGTAGCGTTATAGGTCCTACACTGTATTTGATTTATACTGCCGATCTTCTTACAAACGAAGAAACGATCATAGCATCATTTGCAGTTGATGCCGCTGTTTTGGCTTCAAGTTATGAACCCCAAATCGCCTCATTAATAGTTCGGAAAGGTTACAAAAATAGTTGGATAAAATACAGTTCTGGTTAAAGAAATGGAGAATAAAAGCCAACGAAAACAAATCAATACACGTCACTTTCACCCTGAGGAAAAATATGTGCCCAGCAGTGAAACTAAACAATGAACCCTTACCTCAATCAAATTCAGCTGAATACTTAGTTCTACATTTGCATAGAAGATTAACTTGGCAGACACACATACTGTATAAAGTCAAATATCTTCGAACAAAAGTTCAGCAGAATGTATTGGTTGTTTAACTGAATGTCACAATTATCACTAGAAAATAAGGTAATTTTGTATAAATGCATACTAAAGCCAATATGGACATACGGTATTGGACTCTGGGGAACGGTCAGTAAATCGAACATAGAAGTCTTGGAAAGATTCCAGTCTAAAGTCCTGAGGTCAATAGTCAATGCGTCTTGGAACGTCCGTAACTCAACTATTCAAAATGATCTCCGAAAATGTTCAGTTAAAGAAGAAATAGGTTTGTCCAGCAAAAAATATTTCGACAGATTGAAGGTACATCCAATAATACTGGCAAGAGGTTTGGCTTCAAACAGAAATCAGCGAAACAGGCTTAGGCGTTCTACTCCGCCTGAACGTTCAACTAGACGTCATGGCGAGCATTGGCGTCGTAGCTTATGATGACCCCAATGTTCGTCTTTCTAGCATTCGCTACCAACCCTGCAAGATTGGATAGAGGAAGTGAATCATGCGAGTCGTGAGGAAGATACACCGCAACAACCTAGGACTTTGAGTTTTTTAGCTCTAGGCTCCATGCGAGCAGATCAACATCACTGTAATTAAACATAAAAGTTAAACTTAATGTATTTTTAGCAAGTATGCATGCTCTAGGTTTGTATACTTCTTTATTATATAACAACGTATCTTGAGTCCATAAACCGTTTTTTTTGCGACCCATGGCTCTTGGATCAAGATAATATCTTTCCCCGTTCTCCTGAGGCGGATTTCAAGTGCGGCGCAAGTCGCTTTGGAGTGATGGAGATTAATTTGGAGTAGCTGCCTTACCTGAGCCATCCTTAATTTACACCACCGTAGCGTTAGCTTCTTCCTCAAAGTCTATTGAGAAGCTTTTGGCGCCATCAAAGCTGTCTGAATCAGACCAAAGTAGATCGTCTTCATCTTCAGGCTTGATGACTTCATCCACTCTCTTTGGAACAGAGAAGAATGCTACGTCAACGACATCTGATCCGTCGGAGTCTGCCGCTTGGCTTTGACTTGAACCTTCACCGATGCTCCTTGAGGCTTCCACCTCATCCTCTTATATACCCTCATTGTTACCGTCGTGAAGCCGTAACTAATAACCGTTTTGGCTTTCGCTGGGAGTTCTAGGGAGTTCTTATTGACAATGACAAGGCCTTTCGGGATTCTCCTACTACTTCCCCAAGTTTGGCAATGAAAGTTGCGTTTAAAGCCTTAACAACCTAGTCGCAGTTATTGGGAGTAATACCCCCATCCTCTAACCCCTCTTCAATGACTGGCAGAATTAAACTTTCCTTGGCAATTTCACTGAACGGCTTGGTTATCTGGTTGATCCCCAGCAACCTAGCCTTTTTGAACTACCCTGTGGTACATCTTATGACCTCTGTCACTTGCACATAGGCCCCTTCGATGAACCTGGTTGTCTTTCTTGGGGCTTAACCTGGCCTACTATTGTTTTGTTTCAGATGAAGGATCTCTTTTGTGCCTAAGATAACTGACTAACATTGCAAAAGCGTAACTTCTCCATTATTTTATAGGCCGACCGTTTATCAAAGAAGGCTTGTTTCGACGGCCGCATTTTACGTACCGTCTTTAGTTGTTCGCTACTTTCCTTAGCACTTCTAGTGTCCAGTTTGGTCGCTTTACTTGCCGACTTTTGGGAAATGCCGGCTAACTCTTTTTTCGAATCTTTTTTTAAATTTTGTTCCATAATTGAACCCACGAATGGAAGAAAAGGAAGAAAGATTCGTCTACGCAGGATAAGTATGAATAATTTGAAGAGTCGCCAGGTACTCCGAATACCCCGTTCGCGACTGGGTCTCCAGCCGGGCTGATCATCTGCACGTGTCGTATAACACCTTGACTCCAATCCAATGGTTCCGGTAAAAACCGAGGTGTCAGTAATATGATACATAAAGACATACCCAGTTTACCTTTCCCTTAGTACCTAACCACCTAGCTGATGATTTTTTCCGGTCTGCACCCACGAGGAGGGTTTGGATTGAAAATTTTTGCCGACCAGAGCAGATGGTAAGAGTTTTTCGAAATTTTTAATATCTGCTTCACAATTTTTAATGTTTTCCTCCACTTCGTTACAGTGACTTATAATCTTGAATAAGATTTCTTGATGTTTTCTTACAAGAGACTCAGCATAGGTTCCCATAGTTTTTTTTTTACGAGGGTAGGTGGAAAACTCGAAATTCACCAAGAGGAACTGCAAGTGGTTCCTCAGGGTAGTGTTGAAATTTAACCAACCAAAACCACCCCCCCTTTTATAACCAAACTTTAGGATGGAACCTCTAATATAAAAGTACAGTTTGGTTTTGGGGATAGGGATGTGGGAAGCATAATTGGGGAATTGGAATTAGGAAATTTGGACTATAGGTAGGACAATTTGGAGGGAAGTTTTTAGGAAAGATATTAATGTTCTTGTTAAACTTGAGTAAATCGTACACATAGGAGTTACCAACTTTAGGGAACACATGCGATGGTATAAGGTTCCACAAACGTGGCGTGAGCATGAAAAACGAATTTCCATAAGCTGTACTTTATCATCTTGATAGTTCTACATGGTAGAGATAAGCATCTGTTGCCCTCCTTGTTTCTCGTTGGAAAACTTTGAATGGAGGCATTAACTGTTTTGTTTCTTTGGAACAAGTGTTAATTCCTACTAGGTATTTATAAAACAAGTTCAGTGACCCAACTGTGTGACGATAGCAGAGTGGAGTGAGCATTGAAGTTACACTAGGGTCTTTGAGCTATTCGCCTTAGCTCTGTTTTTCACATTATCTAAATAATCCAGTGCTGTTTGAGGGCCTGCAGCCCAAATGTGTACATTGTACTGCATTTTTGGCCGAATGTACGTTTTATAGATATTGAAAAGATCAGATGCGGAAAAGTAAGTTTTGCAGCGGTACAAAAAACCCAAATATTTAGGTCCGTCTTTGGCTATACCAAAAATGTGATTTGACCAAGTGAATTTCTGGTTTAACTCGATACGATGTTTAAATCTGTTGGATGCTGCAAACTTCTCCCGGAAATAGTAGGTTGGGAACAGTAGTGACAATTTTCCGCGAGATTAGACAGCATTGAATTTTTTTGGTGTTGAAATCAACTCTTTTGACTTCATCACATTTTTGAATTTTGGCTAAATCGTTATTTAGCTCACTAATAGTGAAATTTTTTGCTGTTGTATTAATCTGGTGATCCTTCCTAGACCTAATGCTTTACATTTTGCCAATAGAGCATCGCATCAAACTCGATCGAAAGCTTTAGAAATATCAAGAGCCACAATGTCAGATTCACCAGAATGATGAAGGCTCATGTTTAGCTTTTCACAAATGTAAGTCATGAGATCAACGGTTGAACGAAGGACTCTAAACCCGTATTGACCATCTTGAAGCAAACCTTTGTGCTCCAGGTATTTTAGAAGCTTTTGGTTCACAATTTTCTACTTTACTTTGGAGAGGACCGAAGTTATAGCAATAGGGCGGTAGTTGGCTTTTATTATCTTTTTTGGGAATTGGGAAAATATGTGAAACCTTCCATTGGGTAGGATGAATACTCAAAGTGAAGGAAAGGTATAAAGGGTTGCGCAGAGGTTTTGAAATACTGGAGTTGGTATTTTTAAGCACCATGATGTTTATACCATCTGGACCGGCTGACTTATTTGTATCAAGATTTTTCAAGATTTTCATCACCGGCCGCGTCCTAAAGTAAATTTTACCCAAGGAGCAGCCAACTTCTGGAAGAGAAGGCGGCATTTGAGATGGCTGTGGCAGTGTCGAATTTGAAGCTAACTGCTTGCCAAATAAGTTCGCCTTCTCTTTAGAATGTGATACTTCTTTGTCATGTGGATGATTTTATGTTTCAACTTTTTTTGAAATTATTACAAGAATTTAGATCAAGAATTTTTACTTATTGATTACTCTCTTGCATCTGTTTCTCACCCCTATATAGTTGTCCCTGCGAGCCTCCGACCTATTGTTTTCGTAGAGTTTAAAAGACTCCTCTTTTCTAGAAATGCTTTTTTTGCAAATGCAATTAAAATAAGATTTGGGCCTGCTCTTAACAGATTTCATGAAATGAAGAATGAATTACCTCATTCCAAGTAAAATAATTTCACTAATCGCATTTGCAGAAAAGTTTACATTTCTGTTACGGAAGCAGAATGGCCAAACAAAAGTTCTAAAAAAGTTGTTAAGGCCCTCCCAGACAGCATTGCTGTAACGCCAAACTAACATTTTGGGAGGGGACAAATGTATGGCATGCTTTTCAACAAGAATTTTGACCCAAATGTAGTGGAAGGTTGGGCTAGGACATTTATATTTTAGAAGTGTGTTGAAAGCGATGCCATTTTTTGTATAGACATCGATACCTCATTTGGGTACAAAGTGTGAAATAAGTGAGTACCCGGGAACGTTAAAGTTAAAGTTATCATTGTGGTTACTGACTTGTGTTTCACATAGGGCTAAGATTGCTGGTTTAATTGAAGTAAGATGGCAACCGACGGCATGAAAATTCGTTTGAAACCCGCGTATGTTAGAGAAATTAACATTTCAATTGGTAATTTTGTTGGAAAACAATTAATATAACGCAAAAAATCAAAATAACAATAAAATCGAAATCCTGTTTAAAATTAAAATCAAAATTAAAATGAAATCCGAGTTGAAATTGTAATTAAAATCAAAATTAAACTTAAAATCAATTTTAAGATTAACCAAGATCAAAATCTGAATTAAAATAAATTAAAGTATGTAAATTAAAAACTAAAATTAAAATTAACAAAAAAATTAAAATTTATTGAAAATTAAAATCTGAAGTAAAAGTATACGATTTAAATAACCCGAGCTTGACAAGACTTTAAAATAAATTATTATCAATATAAATTCTTTAATATCAACATTAATATTTTTAATATTTTGCCTTGAGTGGTTTATAACAACGTTCAACAGTTTTTAACTTACACTTTTAAGTGACCTTATTAAAAGCAGGTGCAACCAAAAAATCACCAAAAGCAAAACTTACCACCAGAAATTAATCAATTAAATTATGGTAATAACTATGGTGGTATTAAAAAAAATTAGCGAATTGAGAATCAAAGAAGAACACCAACATCCATCATACGTGTGGGAGGGAGATAGATATATAATTGTTTTGTTTACGACAAATTGATATTAAGATGAAATAATAAAAAAAGAGAAATATAAATTAATGTACACAAAACCAACCGAGCGCGTTTAGTTATAAATTATAATTTCAATCAGGGAAATTAAAAATTATTTAAATTTAATTTAAATAGTTCGAAAAAAAAAATAAAAATAAATCAAAAATAAGACAAATAATAGAAAAAAAAAAAAAATTGCTTAATGTGTAGATAAATTTATATGCAAATAGAAATAAAAAAAAAAAAACTGTATATTATTTATTAAATTAAATTAAAAATGTCGCCATTGGAGTGCAGCCATATAATTTAAAATTTAGCTTTTTTACACTACACTATTAAATAATTTTAAGTGAAAGAAAATAAAACAATTAATTAAAAAAGTTTACTAGTTCAATTTTAATAATTTTATAATAGAATAAAACAAAATATAAGTTAAAAAGTTAACATAAAAAAAAAAGTTTTTTACTAATTAAAAAAGAAGTGTTGTTACTTCGAAGGTCTGACAAAAAAAAAACTTGTTATTATAAACAATTGCACACCTAAATAATTGCAATAATACTAATTTCAAGATTAACCACTTAATGCACATTACTGTAAATAAATTCTCATATTACTTTAACATTCCATACCCTAAAAAAGAGAATTAAAATAGCTTGAAATAATCAAGTTAATGTTCATTTTGTTAACATTTTTTAATTTTTATCGCAAAACCAAAACATTCACTATATGATATTTTTTTTTGAAGCGGAATATAAACCTCTACTTTCGACCTTATAACATTCTTTTCTTCACAGGTCTTTATGTATTTCTTTTACTATTTGAGATCTTGACATGATTTTTACACAATCTAACTAGTTTTAAAAAATCTCATTTTACATTTCTTTATTTATATACTCTGAAAATTTTGAATTTTGACTTGCTTCTACAGTATGTAACGCGGTTCAATTTTATTGGCAAATCAATTTTAATTCAATTTTGGCAAAATATTTTACAAAAATGGCAGTTGATTCAACAAAATTTCCATTTACTGAGGAAACTGCAATAGTCAGTATACAAAATAAGGTTCAAGTTAATGAAATTACATCCACTGTAGATGAGGAGGAATTAATGGAAACTGAAGAATTCATACCACCGTTTCAAATCTTAGATGAAGATATAGTGCAGCAACAAATTAGGGAAATAAATAACAAGAAGGAGATTCTGACTATTTTACAGAATTTTTTTTCAAAATAATTTATAGCCTAAAACTATATATAAGAATATTTGTATAAATGTATATGTATGTATCTACTATCTATAAGTAATTCATAATAAAAAACAAATTAAATAAATTTTACAAATTTTTTCATTCCTTAGGTGGTACACAAGATTGGGAAAAATTTAAATTTCCAAATAAATTGTAGCATATGTTAATAATCAGATTATCGTTTTCTATACGATTATCTTTACTAAATTCATTAAAAAAGTTTTCATACTTAAACCAAAACATTTATACCAGCCATAAACGCAACAGTATTGTCCACA